>NW_022983870.1:600000-874710 GCF_010724455.1 Aspergillus lentulus | reverse complement strand
TCCTAACCCTTAGAAGGTTATTATATTATTATATTATTAGGCTACCTAGTTAGTAGACCTTAGGTAAGTATAGGCTATAAGTCCAGGGACTTTAGCACCTTGTTCCTAAAGTAGTTAACTAGTAGAGAATAGTAGAGATAGATCCTAGGGTATAATAAATTAAATACTATATAGTGTGATATCGACAGCTACCCCCAAGGTTCGATATGATCTATAAGCATATGGCGGAATCTAGTGATTATTATTACTATGTATGTAATTATTAGATCATCACTCTCCTTCATAGCTTAGGTAGAATTATAAAAGGGAGGAGGGGGGACTAGAACCCTTTAATACTAATATGACAGGTACAAGGGGCAGCTGCAGGCCTACCCCTACCCTTACATGCAAAAGCTCTACTCCCATTGCAATGAACATTAATCCAATATAGTAATATAATATAGACAGCTTTTAAGGTTATGAGATTTTAACTATGTAAGGAAGTTTATGTAGTATAATATAATCTAATATATAAATCTAATAATCCTAGGGGTAAATCTAATAGTATTAATAACTACTATAATATTGGGGTTTAGCCTGCCTAGCCTGTAGGGAAATCCTTACTTATAGTTTAATAAGATAGTAGAGTAAGGTGACTTAAGAGAAAAGTTCAGGGGAGTTGCGTCTGGGTCCTAGATCATTATTTAGGACATGCTACCCTATTATCATAGTAGTAGCTATTGATATAATATGTTCATAGGTTAATGATTTTCCTAAGTGCTTCATACTGCGGAGATGGATATACACATCCTTGTCATGTGGTCATACTATACCACCAAGCACTAGTATGGTAAGGAGCTACATGACCTTGATGGGTCTTTCATGTGGTAAAGAATGTCAAGTTGGCAATGAATTTGAACCTGTAACCCCTAGTAGGCACAAAGATAATGGGGGCTATCTTTCTGGATACGGAAGGAATGCCCGGCTGGCGTCCTACCACTACACCAGCTTGCCGGCCATACCACTCTTGTAGAAATGCCCCAAGGTCTGTTACAGAACTTTGGCATGATTAATTAATCATACAGTCAAATTAGGTGTGGAGCATGGGTTGAGTTACACACAAGCATGACTAGGAATGTATGGCAAAATATGTGGTACATAAGAGTTGCCAGATTTGGTCTAGTGTCCAGTAGAATCCCATTCAAAATCCCCTCATCCAACTGCTCGCCATACTCATAATTACCATACAGATCCAGCAAAGGCGGTTGCAGTACCAATGACATCGATGTTACAAGCAATCAGGTATAGCCATGGCAAGTTAGCCATCATTGACCAGCTACAGCTCCCATACGTGGAAAAGTTCATTACAATCCAGACATCTGAAGACGCCTGGCATGCAATCAAGGAAATGAGAGTCAGGGGCGCACCGGCCATTGCAATAGTTGCAGCCCTTGCACTCGCGTCAGAGTTAAATACACTCATAGTCCACGATAAACTATCATCGGGAGCAGAAGAGGTGAAACTTTTTATCAGGGAAAAGTTGGATTACTTAGTGAGCAGCAGACCGACTGCTGTCAATCTCAGTGATGCTGCTCGCAAACTCGAATCAACCATTTCAGATCATGCGGATACCCCTGGTGCAACTGGGCGTACTGTTGCGGAGCATTTCATCCGCGCCGCAGAGGATATGATGACCAAGGACCTGGACGATAATATGAAGATTGGTAAAAATGGTGCTGAGTGGATTATCAAGCATGCACTTGCAGCACGCAAGTCAACAGCTACAGTTCTGACGCATTGTAACACTGGGTAAGCATTTGCCTTGATGATTGTGTTATCTGAGTACTGAATGGATTTATTAGCTCGCTTGCAACTTCGGGCTATGGAACAGCCCTGGGCGTGATACGAGCGTTGGCTTCAAAAATGGCCCTGGAACATGCATATTGCACCGAGACTAGACCTTACAACCAAGGCAGCCGCCTGACAGCTTTCGAACTTGTCCATGATAAACTTCCTGCTACATTGATAACCGACTCAATGGTAGCTGCACTGCTTGCTAATACGAAAGCTGAAGTGGACGCAATCGTGGTTGGGGCGGACAGAGTGGCAGCCAATGGAGATACTGCCAACAAAATAGGTACATATGGTTTAGCAGTACTAGCCAAATACCACGGCGTGAAATTCCTTGTTGCCGCGCCACTCACGACAATTGATCTCGGCACCAAATCGGGTGAAGATATCGTCATCGAGGAGCGGCCAGCAGCTGAAGTCACCAAAATCAAAGGGCCTGTCGATGGAGATCATTCAGCTGATATCGTGAAGTTAGAAACTGTGCACATTGCTGCAAAGGGTATCAACGTCTGGAATCCAGCATTCGATGTTACTCCCTCGACACTCATCGACGGCATCATCACTGAAGTCGGCGTCATCGAAAAGGAAACAGATGGTCAATTTCATCTGGAGCGGCTATTCATAGATAACTCGGCTTCGTGAAATTTCCCTTTGTATGACGATTGCTATTGCCATCATACTCCTGGGATTCTTTATTGTTCTCAATGGCAGCAAGGAGCCTGTCCAGCTGGGATTCCAGGTTTGTCAAATGGTCTTCCAGTGCTTCAGCTGCTTTTTCACCCCTTACAGAGGTCAGAAAAGTCTGTCGGATTCGAGTCTCAGGTGGAACCACGTACGAAGAGATATCCTTCAAGACCTGGATACTGTTAGCACTCTGGTGGGGTCTATTTGATGACTCTTCCAGGTTCATGTGCCATGGTTTTGCAGTAACATTGTTCAAGGCTTCATTTCCTGAATACGAGTGCGGATGATATTATAGAACCTACCTGCATATAATTCGGGGATAACCCATCTTTGTTTGCTTGGGACATTGTGATAAGTATTGGCTGGTTGTATCACGGGTGTGTTTACGAAGACCCGTCCACAGAAGCGGCGGCTTTACTAGGCAATTAAGGAATAATTAGTAATGTGTTAGCTAGTACGGCATAAATAAGTTTTGCTACTGGCGCACTTTCCCATGGTGGAGCCCCTAATGATTTAATATACACTCAGCTGCCATAGCTGTAAAAAAGAGCCATAATATTATGTAGTATTTAGCATACCCAGCATCGCTACACCAGGTGGTGCTAACTTGCGAGCTAGTCACCTAGAACTACTGGACTGTGAAAATTCAATAGGGTGCAGATCCCTACATACCTTAGAAATAATGGGAAACAGAATAGGAGGCACAAGGCCTCCATAGGGTGGAAAGGAAGTATAACCACAATATGCGGAGCTGACACAAGAGGAGATGAAACTTATCCCAGCGTGTGGGTTAATCCAGCGTATTCAAAATTGGTGTCAGTTCTTGGCGCGTTTTCAAATCAAATTCGCGCAACTTTACTTTTTAAATTGGACCTGGCACAAGGGGTTTACTTCATTACCCAATCTCTCCACCATCTAGCAGGTTCTCTTGTCTTTGGGTTATCATTGGATGATTGCTATCTTTCTGGACTGCCTTTCTATGGCTAAGTGGGTATAGACTACTACTTTAGGATGTCCTTACCCCGCGTTTTACTATCATGTATGAGGTCATGGGGTGTTCTAGCTAAAGCTAGATGCTATAAATTAAACAACAAATCCGAGCTCCAACCCTCCAACTGGATTGAGCATCATCGTTCTTGTATCGATTTGGTTCAGTGAGATTCTAACTATACGAGACTATCGCCTAAGTTTGGATTTGCTCTTGTATTCGATCAGGGTTAGACTCCATATACTAATCTGTCCATAATAACCATTCCGTCCCTCTGGAATTATCTGTGTTCGTTCGTTCGTAACAGAAACCTTATAAGGGACTTCAAGGTATGCCCATGGTACGGTTAGACAGATGCAGGTGGTCTGAATACTTGACTCTTGTTTTCTGCATTCAAACACATCCACAGCCCACACCATCCATTGGTTCGGTATCTCTGTTTCACTGATATTATATTCCTACCTCCTAGTGTACTGCCCAATCCGTTTCCAGTCCGATCAAGAGCCGCTCAAATAGCTTCTCTATAATAGTAAGCAATTCTCAACACACAGATACCCTGATGAAAGAGGATATCTGTTGGAACAAGGGTTACCCATTGGTCAATGTCAATGTGATGAGGTATGCTAATGCAAGTCTCAGTGACGCGTTCACACAAGCTCAACGGCCGGGATCACTCAGGACTTAGTGACGGAATGGCAGCCTCACTTGAGCATATCCCTCGGTATTTTGCGAAATCCGGGCCCATTGATGCTGATCCTAAAAAGACGAAAAAAGACGGAGGAGGAAAGGGAAACTGGTTGGTGTCCCTGTCATATAGCTTCAGTTGTCCTTTTACATCATTGGGTTGTATACAAGAACACCGCCTAACAGTGCGCAAGGGGCCGCTCTGGCGAGGAAGTCCAAGATTATGATTATACCTTCACGAACGCTCGTCGCCATTCAAACAGCAGTAGCCAAGGCATGGCGGGTTTTAGAACGAAGTTCGAGACCATTGAACCGGATCCAGTCTTTGAGCATCGCCTGCACGGTCCACGGAATGACTCTGTCGAGCATGGTGACTCGACGATCCACGACCGAAATGAAAGTGGTCAAACTAACAGCAATGACATCTAAGACCAGACAGAGGGGGCGGAATCTGTGATAACCTGTTATTAGTGCCGATACACTGTTGTCAAGGCACCATAATAGGATTAACTGAGGCGGATGGACCGGTACCGGAGTGAGTAGTGAAATGAAAGGCTATAATACCAAATCAATACGCTCACAGGCTCTTTATACCGTTGCTAGATGAACATTACCCATCAAGAATATTTGCAAATGCTGACGCTGACATCTGTAATCTGGGAGCCTCGGTAATTCACGAATCTGAACAGACGAACGGAGCATCAGTGTAAACAGAATACTTACAAATTTAGAGCAGACTCAGCCCGCGTGTGGATACAGCCCCAAGGATTCCTATAATAAGGATGTTCTTTTACAGGAGCGAGTTTGAGCCAGAAATAGCAGACTTATATCCTTTGTACAGCCCAACCATTGAACATTAGTATCATGCCGCTGTGTTTATCCCTAAGTATTGCAGAGAACGAGAAACATGATTAAAGCCACGACAACTGCGCTTTTGTGGACGGAGTTCCTGTTCCCGAATAGTGGGCCAGTAGACCATCGCTGAACTGCACCATAGCGCCAGTTGAATGATTAGCTGAAGATGCAACCGCCTCCTCCACAGAGATAAGGAGTTTCCTGTACCAGAACTCGAGTTTTCCCTCTTCAATCCGTTGGCGAAGTATATCATTTTCCCTGCTCAGATCGCGGCAAATCCTGCCGCGCTGCTCTTGAGGGTATGACGACAAAATAAAATCGAGATCTGACTCGTTAAGCACTACATCCAGCGGCGAGGATGGTACATAGAGTGAACGAGGATCTGCATCCGCGCAGTGTTCTGCGAGTTGAGTTCATCAGTATTCAGATAGTCAAATCCGCGAGATATGCTTACTATCTCTTAAACAAAGAGTGAGTGTTCGAAGAAGAGAGACACAGTGTATGTGATCTTCAGATTGATGATCTGTGTTGTCCGCATTTCTCTCAAATTGCCAATCGTCTCTGATCATGCATCTGCGCCACACAAGCTTCTGCAGAGGGACATGGTAGAGCGGACCCTCCTGGGTGGAAGAGTTCAATCGAATGACCCGCAAAGCCAGGTAGAATTCCTTGCCAAAGAATTCATTTTGGGTTTCCTCCGAAACCTGGCCGCCATCGATCAGTGTCAACAGATCGATCAGCTGGTCAACCCCGAGGATTTGCCGGCTGATCACTTTAGTGAGCAAGACAGATAGTACTTCGTGGAGCGATGGGGTGTCATTCACAAATTTTCCGAACTGGTCAATTGCTAGTTCAGTTTCAGCCTTTTGATCAATCGCGCCCTGCAAAGCTGGCATGATATAAGCATAGACAACTTCTTGGACAGCGTCTAATTCAGCCAAGTCCTCGAGGCGTCTTATTTCATTACCAAGGATGGGCTTGCCAGTTGCACTGCTTTCTTCCCAGGCTGCTAGCGTAGCAAGTTTTGACAAGGACAACTCAACGCGATGACACCACAGATCTGATTCACGCTCAAGAGCCAAGGTCTCCAACGATCGAGCAGCCGCTTCATAGTCGTCCTCACCGATCGCATCGTTAATCCAGCAGAGACGAGCGTAGGTCGGATTTTTGTGCAAAAAGCGGTTGATGAAAGGTTGAAACCTTCTCATCGTGAACAGAATCTCTGATTGACCCATCGATATTTGGCGAGTGAAGAAGGCATCAGCCCAGGGTTCGCCGAACTTCTCGAAGTACGTTGAGATTCTCCTACTGAGCTGTTCTGATTCATAGTTGGTGACATTTCCGGCATGTTCCGAGTCCGCCAATGTCTGGTCCTGAAGCTCAATAATGAGTTCTACCAAAGCACCCATGTCCTGGAATTTCTCCGCCAGAGAAATTGCCTCTTCTAGCTGCCCAATGCCAGCCAACTTGAATAGCTGCCACCTGCGCTGCTTGGTATGTGTTTGCTCGAGTTCAATGCCCTCATCGACTGATTTGGGATCATCCTGTGAGGAAAGCCACCTGACTCTTTCGTAGTGCATTAAACTGAGCACACGAAGTTGGCGGGCGCTGTTTTCCGCAATTTGCCGGACGAACTGCTGCTCCCGTAGATCCAAAGAAGCCGTTGTTTGTTGGGTCCATGCCCTACACGTATCGAGTTCTAGATCCAAAAGATGTCCCGTTTCAAGATAAACGATACCCTGAGACGTCCAGAATTCAGAGAGACCATCGTAGCCAGACGTCAACACGCCGTCCTCCATGTGCTCGTCTTCAAGCCCGTACTGACGAGCGTGCTCATCACGAAACCGAAAAGCTGTCTCCAAGACGGCCAAGGAAAGCTCACTGGCTTGCGCGATATCTTCTAATACCCTCCGCCCCTGCTTCGTAGAAATCCCCTTCTGAAGTTTGAGCCCCTTGAAGATCCAGGGAATAATATGTTCCATTCGAAACGTGTCAAAAAGAAACCAGTCGCGCACATTATCTTTGTCCTCTTGATACTCGGATTTTGTTTTGAATTTTTCATTCATCGACCCAATCACATGAGCCAAAAACGTATTCCCTTGGCCCATTGCCCGCCTCGCCTTATCCTCAAGCTTCCACAGGGCTCTTTGTGCAGCAAGTTTCTCCGCACTCCACAGTAGCTCGTACCAGGTTTGACGACGCAAAGGTTTCTTATGCTGCAGTAACAGACTTGCAAGATCATCTAGAGCTTTTGCTCGTAATCTCAAGTTCTGATCTAGAGTGAACGACGTGGCGGGAATATAATGAGAGGTAGACCGCAGCAATTCTCCGCAAATCTCAAGTGCAGCTTCCTCGATCTCTTGGGAGCTGAAGTCGAAGCCGCCTTTGTCAGTTAGATCGAGTGGGTTGCCTGGCCTCGTGCCGTAGAATACGGCTTGTTCGATTTTGGTTTTAGCTGTAATTTGAGCATCTTCAATCTCACTGCCTGCGCTTTGTCGAGGCCTCACTGCGATTCGAATGACGCCAAAATTTCGAACCATGACCAAGCATGCGGGGGAAGATCCTTCACCCAGTTCATCTTCACAGCCGCTGCCCAGTAGCTTGTAGTCAGCTCCGGACCGAAAGGTGACATGGTCATTGAAAGGAGAGGGAAGTCGATCGGAGTCTAGTAAAAGTTGTGAGGTGGGCGAGTCACCATATGAAACCAACGAGAGCAGTAACACCGACTGGCCAATCACAAGAAAGGCTGTCTGGCTCACTGTGGCTACATGTAACTTGATGTTGGGCTGCGGGGCGTCAGACAATGTCGGAGAAAAGTTCAAGTCTATGGAATTGGCAGCCAAGACATGAACTTCTTCTGAAAGCAAGAGCTGCACCACAGATATGCATCGACGACTTGTCTCCCGGGAAGGCGCCACAACCAGACAAAGCCGCCACGACTCCGCTCCACTATGCTGTAAACCTTGCGCATCATCTCCAGAGGACATAAGGGCAAAATCTATGATCTTTAGATCAGTATCACCGGCCGCTTCTGTGTGCTTTCGACCCAAAGAGCGACACAGATCCTGTCTGATATCAAACTGTTTCTTCATTATGCTCCCGTTACTCCAATGGGTGTCCCAGATCTCAAAAACTCCCGTCGTCGTGCCAACAATGATGTCCCGCTGCCCTCGTTGATGCGAACGGGCAGCCTTTACTGCAGCGACATCCTTCCTCCAGCAACCACCACTGAAGACGCTTTTTATGCCATTCAGTAGCCCACTACTGCTGCTTGAATTCCGAAGAAAATTGGCCATCACGTTCGGCCTTCCTTGAGAATCCCTGAAGGTAATGTGAGCGACCCTCCCCGATGAAAACGTGACAATTACACCGGAGGGCTCGCAGTTTATCACATCACTAACATATTCACCTGGGAGCAAGCCAGGTAGGTGACCTTGAAGCCCACTTTGTCTTTGTCTTGGTAGCCCAAGGGATCCAGCATGCGATATGGTCTCCCAGTAGATAATTCTTCCTGTATACGGCATGACTACCATTAAGCCTGGTATTTCGCCATTTGCGGAAGAAAGGAAAACCCCAAGGGGGGGTGCACCATGAGATTCTCGGCAAGATTCAGGAATTGTAAGTGTAAAGACATCCAAGGGGGACGATGCTGATGCAGAGGGAGAATATGGCCAAATAATAGCATGCGATGCCGTCAAGGCCAATGCATAGCCATTCGCTGTCCCGAAAATACCTCGAAAATCTACAAAAACAAATTAATACACTGGCTGAGACGGGCATGTCCATAACTTGCCTGAAGGTAGGCCTCGAATCTGGTCCGGGAAAGCAGGAAGTTGAGAGACCGTGTAGAAATCAGTCTTGGACTTTAAAGATCTTTAGCGTTAATGAAGAACTAGACAACACCCGGCGAGGACAACAAGGGAAGGCCAGAATCTTGAGGCTTTGGACACATGTCAGACTTACAAGCACAACAGCTGCGTTGACCTCGTTTGCTGGTCGCTTCAGTTCATTTAATGATCTCACTGGTAAAGATCTTTGCACGCCAGGTTTCTTCGCAACCGTTGGGTCGGACTCATCTCCGGTGTCGAGTCCTAGATCTCTTGGTAATCCTTTCTTACAGTCTGACTGAGCCTCCAAGGAACGCCCAGGACTCTCACTCCGCAGCGCAGAACGTTGTCTTTTAGCATCCGGTTGCTTCACATACTCATCAGAGCTAGTGCGCTGACGTCTTCGTGGGTTGCGCAACGAGGCCACGGAGGAGAGTCCTGCTTTGGGTACGAACATAGTTGCAGGGAGGTTGTGATGTATGACGACAGAATAATGATCTCTGTTGCTGAATCCGGTACACGCATATAGGTGGCAATCATGAAGCAGTAAGGTCGATCACGAGGAGTAGGACTCAGAGACAGCAGGGCTGGTGCAACAAGACCTACCGCTCCTCATATCACAATAAGCAAAAACAAACTATGTACTGAGTTTGGTGTACAATGCCAAGGGAGATATGAGAAGGCGGTCAGGTGCCCTGTGAGCTCCACATTGGATGTCAAACATATCAAACACGGATACCAATTGAGAAGGAATTCAGTACTCCGAATAGTCCGTAGGACGGACGGAACATAGGTACGGATAGAAGACATGGATATGCTTCTATGGAACAGTTCCTGTGTGGTATGTTTTGTACATAATAAACATGTTGATTACTAACCTTGCAAAGGCTATAGAGATATTAGTCAACTCTCGGTTCTACAAGGGGTACGTTACGAGTTCAGTATCACAATGAGGCAAGAAGCAATTTAATAATATGCAACGATAGTACCTAGTTAAGACTTCGCAGTTTGCTGCATCTGTTCCTTTTGAGAAAATCAGTATTATGGCGTAATAGGTACCTTACTTTCATGATAGATACCTTGGATAATAATCAGTGGATATTCATCAACATAAGTAGTAAATTTACAAGCCTATAGCGGATGTAACTATTTATTGCGAGTACGGTGTACAAACAGAGGTACCATATTGTTGTGATGTTTTTGCTTGTAATCACATGATTTTAACTTGACTGAAGCCTTAGAATCTACTGGCTCTTTATCAACAGTATCTTACCCATCGGACGCTCGTGTGTCATAATACTTCTCTAGAAGACACCGTTCATAATGCTCACATATTATATCCAATATGTTTGTTCCGAGCCTAAATGATTATTATGCTTTTATAACCACTAAATCATGTTGCTATTCCTCTGTCCGAGATACACCACTGTCATCCGCTATGTCTGTGGTCGATCAATCTCGAGGCTGAGCCCCCATCGCCAAAGTATCGCTCCGCACTCTACCACAACAAAATTGCACACAGCTCTATTCTTTCCCGGTTTGTCATACCATATAGTCCCAAAGATCCCTATTCCTGATGCTGATATAGGTCCAGGTCATGGCGTACAGCGTGTGGGAATGGCTAACTCCTGGGTTGACAATTTTCCTAACACGGCCAGACCATTCTTAGAAGAGATGGACGATGCTTTAGGATTCAACCTGTCTCGAACTATAGCAAATGGCCCAAATTGCGAGTTAAACAAGACTGAGAATTCCCAGCCTGCTATCATGGCGACGTCCATATTAATTCTTCGCATATTGGAAAAGGAATTCGGTTTCGACACGAAATCTCGTGTGAATGTAACACTTGGACATAGCTTGGGCGAGTTCTCTGCTCTGGTCGCTGGTGGCTATCTTAAGTTCGGAGACGCGCTAAGATTGGTTCGCCGTCGGGCGGAGATTATGGCTGAATGCACCCGTCAAGCCTCTAAACAATCCGGAGAAGACTATGGCATGGTAGCTCTGATTTGTGAACCGGATCATCTCGAATCTTTACTTTCAGCCATACATGAATTCACAGGTCATCCTTCCCCCGACTTAAAGGACGATTCGAGCCACGGATTACCCACAATTCAACAAGTTATGATTGCCAACATCAACTCCAAAAACCAAATAGTACTAAGTGGGAGTATTCCGCGGATTACGACTCTTCTCGTCCAGCTTCGCCAATTTGGTGGCCACGACCCACGTGCTGTGAGGTTGAAGAGCGAAAGCCCGTTCCACAATCCCATCATGGCGCCAGCTGCAGGGTATATGAGACATGAACTAGAATACGTCGACATTGAATTTCCCTCACAGCTGCCGTGTATATCAAACGTCTCTGGTCTACCCTTCGAATCAAGGGACGACTTGAAAAGCCTTTTGTCTAGACAATGCGTTGAAACCGTTAAATGGTGGGACAGTATTCGTTATCTTGACCAAGATCGAGGAGTCAAAAGATGGATTGGCATTGGGCCAGGCAAAGTCGGCAGAAATCTGGTCGGCAAGGAAGTTGGTAAAATTAACACCAAAGGAGGTGGCGTTTGGGCTCTTAGTGATCCCCGAGAGCTGGAGAATGTTTTGATGGCGCTGCAAAACACTGAAATCGACGTCTTAACTCAATGAATCTGCGATCCCCCATTATATACGTACTTCTCATTTGTACCGACACAATCGAGCCCTGCTCATTACATACGAAACTTACTGATAAGTCGCCGGACTTGATACGCAAATTTCCATCCAAAATGTAGCCCGGTGCTTTGATGGCCTTAAATCCACACTTTCCCGGGCAGTCACAGCACCCTATTCTTTCGAGTAACTTCTAATCTGAAACAAATAGTCTGCAACTTGAGAGACAAATAACCTGCTCAAGCCACTCTAACGTCTATGAAGCATCAGGTGCAAGTCTTTGTGGCAATTTCCTTGGCCGGTGTGGATCACTCTGAAGGTGTTCCTTGCTAGAACAACCAGACTGCCTCCTGTAGAGTTGTCTTGCAATTCCAATTGCGTTTCTCATTGTGCTGCCAAAACGAGATTCACTTCTGTACTCAGTACAATCATGAGCTATGCTCAGCGAGGGTAGCTTGAGTAACCATGGATAATCGGCATGGGCTTCCTGGCCCTGCAAGCAATCGGTGAAGCGCTAGCTCGCATTTCTTATGCTGCTCATTCTTCCATGCATCTTGCATGAAGACAGGTATGACCTTCACTTCCGCAATCCTTCAGACAAGTTGCAAGGTCCAAAAGTTGCCTCAGGGCAGGGTGAAGTTCGCTCACAATTTCGTCCATGGTTGTGTAAGTTCTAGCCGATCAGGCAGAACAACGTGAATCAGTCTCACAATCCGCGTCTGTCCGCTATGTTTCATTCAGAAAGTCCGTATATTTCCCGGGGGTTTTTGGCCATTCCAGAGCATTAATATGTTTTGAGTTGTCTCCCCAAAAGATTTAGGGGTGAGAAAGCTCAGAGCCCAGTCATTCCCGGAGCCCAGGTATCGCCGATACGCTTGACTGCCGTAATGAACTTTCGGTCGACGATTTGCGATGCATTCGAACTCGATGTTGCGGTCTTCGCAGTAGGCGTATAATCGTCCGGAAAGTAAAACGGGTTTTGTAACAGTTGAACGTATGCAGTTTGCAGCTCTCGGAAAGCCTATCATTCGACATTAGCGCTTCCATGGAACTTGCGGGCTCTCTCGAGAGTGTTGCAACGTAAGATGGTAAAAACGTGCCGGCTTCAAGTCCGATTCCCTCAATGTCGCCATCGCACCGATGCCCAAACTTTCGGCCCCAACACGTGTTGGTTGCCCTATTGTATCCACCACGATCAAGAACTTCACCCCAGTGGTTGTTAACCAGCCATACGCGGCTAATCGTTCATCGATCGCATGCAAGAGGCCCAGATCCTGGCCGACTGAAGTCTTTTTCTGCCGTACCTCAAAGACATCAAGGCATGCGTTCAAGGAGAAAGAGAAATCTACAATGGAGTCTTGGTACGGTGGGAATAGTGTGATATGGAGAGGATTGTCCTTTGAAAGGATTAGTAGAGGCATCAAATAGCAACGGATCGTCTCACAGCCTTTCCAATCACGCATATGCAGGCAATCTTGGGGCCTGACATCGCTTTGCGTGTGTGAGGCTCTTTTAGCTCCCTGGGTCAAAGATCGCTGGAAGTAATACAAGGGAAATGATTAGGCAGGAGAGTAGACTGGCGGAGTACGAAGGGAATAGCAGAGCACTGTTCCCATCAGGTCAGGAGGACCCGCTTGATCTTTGCTCCTCCTCATTTTGATGATGGCACCACGGCGCTGATAAGCCCGGGTAACAACCACCCAACCACTTCCACTTTCATTGAAACACAGCATCTACAACAGAGTCTTTTCTCACATTCGTGAACGGAATCTCTGCATTAATGATACAATAGATTGTAGGCAGAAATCAATGCAGTCTAGATGCACTTAAGTTGTCAAATCGAGTGACCTTTCTACAGTAAAATGAATTCCCATTATAACAAGCCCCATCAGGATAGATCAAGTATTAATGGACCAAATGTGATTAATCGAAACAAACAAATGTCATCATCGTAGGGGTCTCTGCGGTTACCATCTGGGGGTTCGAACTTCGAAGACATTGGAGTAAAGTTGGATTCAGAACTGTATTATCTTCCAGTTACTAAGCTAGAGCGGCCATAGGCTCGGTCGTCTTCGGCGCAACGGCGTTACCTTCCTAGTTTGGAGCCGGAACGGAACACTCGCAACTCGTACCTCAACCATTTCATTGCCACTGGGCTTGCAGGGCCTTTGAGCAACGGAGGTTCTGTTCCCCTCAGTCACCAGCTACTTCTTTATCTGATTAACAGGCGCCTCAGATAAGGCAGAAGTATTATCCCAGTATGCTCTTTACTTCTAGGCGCGCCGTTCTGGGCGCTCTCCGCGGTACGTCTATTTTTCTGTCTCCTGGCATTCGTCGGCTCATTTGATATAGCGCGATCAGTCACAGTTCCATGCCTCTTCAGAGCTCAACAGCTTGCATTGCTGTCCACCTCTCCAGTCAAATCAGCGACGGCACTCGAGCGTCAGGCGCAGTCCGGGCAGCCTTTGACTGCATCTGGAAAAGTGCGAAAGGAGGTGCCCTTGCCGAGCCAGGAAAAGAAAGAGGGTGCAATGCAATATGTTCTGTTCGTGTCCTGCCCCATTTACGTACATGCATACTGAACGTCCGATCGTACTAACATGGTCGTTTGTAGTACCACACTTGACCAAGTCGCCAATTGGGCCCGCCAAAGCTCCTTGTGGCCGATGACCTTCGGTCTCGCCTGTTGTGCTGTCGAGATGATGCATCTGTCGACACCTAGATACGACCAAGATCGCCTGGGAATTATTTTTAGAGCTTCACCTCGCCAGTCAGATGTGATGATCGTGGCTGGTACACTGACCAACAAAATGGCACCGGCCCTTCGACAAGTTTACGATCAGATGCCTGATCCACGCTGGGTCATCAGCATGGGAAGTTGTGCGAATGGTGGCGGCTACTATCATTACAGCTACTCGGTCGTACGAGGATGTGATAGGATTGTTCCTGTCGACGTTTATGTCCCTGGATGTTCGTCGAACCTCCCTCTTGACTCGTACTTTGAGATTATTCTGGAGAGCTCTGCTGACGTGATATAGGCCCACCCACATCTGAGGCATTGATGTATGGAATATTCCAGCTCCAGAAGAAGATGAGACATACAAGAATCACACGCATGTGGTACCGCCGTTAATATTGTTCTTGAGGAATGGGTGGATATCATTAAACCTTGGAAAATGTTGACTATGGCATTGTATTCTTGCGTACCTAGGAGACATACCAGTGCATACAACGAGCCAAGTGACCTTTTGACTGATATGTCTTCGGTGTTCGGATTTCGCTCAATTTACCAGCTAATACGGGCTTATCATTTGCTATCTCTCTTTCTGACAAACGTGCCACCTACCATTGAACGTAAATGGTTCAAGCGATCTGGAGCCCTAGCATTCAGGTACCTGTTCGTCTTTGTTGTGAACCTGAGATCGCTTGAGGCAACCGCCTAGCCGTTGACCATGACACCGCCATTGGGATGCAGGCTTTGTCCCGAGATGTAGCTACTGTCATGACTTGCAAGGAAAACAAAGCATGTTGCAACCTCGCTAGGTTGGCCTGGGCGACCCATGGGCACGGAGCTGAATTGTTCCATTGCAGAAGTATCCATAGTGGATGGGATCAAGGGAGTCCAGACTAGAAGCTATGTTAGAGACGACCTTTGCAATTATCCGGCATCGAAACTTACTTGGACCAGGGCACACACAGTTGACTCGAATTCCTTTCCCAATTTGTTGGTTGGACAATCCTCGAGTGAACGCAACGATTGCGCCCTTCGTAGATGTATAGTCAAGGAGGTCACCTCGGCCAATATAATGGTTAACAGATGCACAGTTGATGATCGTCGAGCCAGATCGCATATGTGGTAGACTGTACTTCGACAAGTAATAATAAGGATGGATGTTCGTGTCAAAGGTGCGATGCCATTGGTCCCTAACGAGATGGTCAATTTGATCAGCTCATGCGAGAGCTCTCTCTTCTCGTGTGCTGTGGGGGCGCTGCTAGTGAAGAGGAGCTCAAAGGACTATGGTGGGGGATCAGAGCATACTCATCTAGCTCGCTGATGTCTTGGACCATGTTCTGGAACGCTGCGTTGTTCACCAGAATGTCAATTCCTCCCAGACACTGAAGGGCGACGTCGACCACTTTCTGGCAGTTCTCCCTTTTCCGGAGATCTACTGCCAAGCAGTGACATTCTTTTCCAGCTTCCTGCACTCTTCTCTTTGTTTCTTGAGCATCTATCTCTTCCTCGGGCAAGTATACGATTAGGCTAGATGCCCCTTCCATTGCAAACAGTATGGCAACAGCGCGACCGATCCCAGAGTCGCCACCCGTAATGATAGCTCGCTTTCCAGCGAGTTTCCCAGCTGCCTTATATGTCTGGTATCCATAGTCGTCGGTCGGTATGCGGGTTGACGCAGGCTTGGGATCCTCCAGTTCCGCCTGTAGCCCAGGCTTTCTCTGATGCTGGATTGGGATCCGGTGACCTGCAGTACCGATGAGCATGGTCAAAGTTGATTCAAAGATGCGGACTTACCAGGCTGAAATTGTGATTCAGCACCGCTTGCTGGCTTTTCCGTGTACTCTTGCATGGCGGTGATCCAGTAGCAATTCGGACGATCTCGAATCGACAACTCACAACTTGCGTATATTAAGTAAAATGCAGCTTTCTGAACAAGTTAATGCGCGAGAAAAGAATTTTGGAAGATAATCACGTCAAGTTATAGTATCGCAAAATCCGCCGTATGCGCGGCGTCAGGATGACGTTTCAAGCAACACAGAACCTAGGAATTGAGAGCCACGAAACATCTTCGAGATATAGCCAGCCACGTACAAAACCCACATCGCAATCATTACTTCGAGCTGGCCTAGGTGGTGACAATAGAAGTTCCTATGCAGATGAGCCTCGACAGTCTCCTTGACGTGACGTTATCAGGCAACGAAGAACTGGCATATGTGATGATTCAGACCGTCATGAGCACCTTATCTGAGGAGAAATGTAGTTGATATCCCTTCAAAAGTCCTCTCAGAAAGTTCTCCGAGAGCCGGACAATCGTCAGCGAGACATCACGTCCATAGATTGATATACGGTCTGCTTATCACTTGACTTCATCAGAGTTCGCGATCAGAACTATAGTGCTGGCCTCAGAGCAGTTGAACTGGTGGAACTTTGAGGCACCAGGGTATCCGGATTGTGGGAAACACCTCAGTTATCCTGGCGCGCACAAACTCTTGAGGAAAGGCCATATTTACACATTGAGGCTGCACTGTTTGATCTGCAGTGGTGCTTTACCTTCTGTAGGGCGGAGAGATGAATAAGATTTCGAAATCAAGGTAGTCTTTTAATTACTTTTCCCATTGTCGAATGAAGAATAGACCTTGGATCTGATATTGATGTGCTTGTCACGCGCCGCGGAAGTTTGTAATTGGGTTAGTACCTTACCCTAGGACTGAAGACGTTGTGAACTTCTGAGGTTTTTAACAATCTCAATACAGCAGGCTGGGAGCAGCAATTGGTTGAAGTTCAGCATTAAGGTATGTGAGTGACCCAGCATTCATTGATATTATTAGGGAGGTGCTCCGTAGTACAGAGTACTAAGGTAGTATTATCATTATCCGCCTCTGGACCGCACTGGTTAGATACCAATAACATTATAACACAGCCAGGCTCAAGTGGAGCGGGAAGCTTGGCAGAGAGTTTTCTTCATTTTCGTTTTTCATTTTTCATTTTTTTTTAAAGGAAAAAAACCATAGCCTCAATTTCCGACTATTCTTTTTCCCTTCATATTTTTTTTTTCTCTTTCTTCTTTGCTCTCTACAATAAATTCCCCTTCTCTGTTCAAACAGCGCGGGCCGATGCCCTCTCAGGCATTTCTGCAATGGACCAAACGGTAATGCAAGACCAATCTGAGACGACAATCCAATGCACAGCATCCAGGTCGACTCGCAACAGATATAACATGCCTATCGAATCAGCGTTATCTACACCGTGGGTTTTTCTTAGCCCGACAACCTCGCTGCATGCGAATACAGTTGATTGTGCAAAGTACTTTCTGGATTCCCTTGCCCTGTCCGTCAGCAATGCACAGCTTGCTCGTCAGCGCGTTATGCGGAAGCGCAAGCGATCGGATTATGAGCAAGAGACTCTGCATAAAGTATTACAGTTGAAGGAACTATTTGTGCAAGGATTTACTTCCGATCAAATATGGGAACAGGCCACAAGAATACTAGACTCTGCCAAGCAGGAAATTGAGCAAGATTCCGCTCTGATTTCCCAGCATGTCGAACCAGCTTTTCTGGACGCAAGAGCGTCACCCGTTCAGTCACGAGAGGCGAACTCTGAAAATATCTCTAATCTTAGTGATATGTCGGTTTCTTCAGAATCGGCCGCTGATCGTTCAGACCGCGACTCTGCTTCTGATGATGATATGGAAGATATGGAATCCGTACCAGAATCACTGAGCATGGCTGAGGGCCACTCAGACGAAGATAGTAGGACTGATGTGGAAGAGTCGGAGAATGATAACCACAATAGCCGCGATACCTACGTACAAGACGCGTTCGGACTGAACGACGGCTTTTTCTCCATTGACGAATTCAACAAGCAGTCTGAGTTTCTCGAGAGGCAAGATGCAAAGGGCGAAATAGATGACGATTTGGAGAGCGATGAAGAGGAGATAGACTGGCACGTCGACCCCTTAGCTGGTGGAGGTTCTGTGCCTTCCCAAACCACACAGCCAACAGCACAGAGATCGAAGGGTTCTTTCGAGGACGGAAGTGAGAGCAGTAGTGACGAGGAGGGGCCGACTTTCGATAACGTCGCCGTCGAAAATGACATCGATTCAGAGGGTGACGATGCATATGCAATTAGTGCGGATACCACTAATTGGATGAATACCAGTGATATCAAGTACTCGGACTTTTTTGAGCCTCCTCCACGGAAGGCGACTTCCACGAAAACGCGTCCTCTTCCGAAAACACAACCTCATAGGGCTCCTGTCGAAACTGACATCGATCGCGCGATTGCTGACGTTAGGCGCGACTTGCTTGAGGACGATGAGTCGCTAGATGGAAACGATTCTTCCGATAATGAGCTAGCGGGTTCTAAACATCAGCATTCGGCTCATGAGAAACAACGTGCGCGGATTGCCGACGAGATCCGTCGCTTAGAGGCTGCTAATGTGGCGAAGAAAGATTGGATGCTTGCTGGTGAAGCTCGAGGCGCTGAAAGACCTATGAACTCCCTAGTTGAAGAAGATTTGGATTTCGAGAGGGTGGGAAAGCCGGTACCTGTTGTCACGACGGAACTTTCTGGGGACATTGAGGAGTTGGTTAAGCGTCGAATATTGGCGAAGGAGTTTGATGAAGTAATACGCCGCCGTCCTGGGATTTCGGAAGGGCAGACTGCAAAGAAAGGGAGATTTGAGCTGGAAGACACCAAGCCTCAACAGAGCCTGGCCGAGCTCTTTGAGACTGATCATCTCAGGGCCACAGATCCAAACTATGTCGACCCGAAGAATCATAAACTTCTACGAGAACATACTGAGATTTCAAACCTTTGGAAAGAGATAAGCGACCGCCTGGATACGCTGTCGAACTGGCATTACAGACCGAAAGCTCCTCAAGCAAATATCAACGTGATCACGGATGTCGCTACCATTATGATGGAGGATGCGCAGCCTGCAGCTAGCAGCGCTGTTGGCGGGTCAGCGGCCCTTGCTCCTCAGGAAATTTACGCTCCGGGTGATAACGGCAAGGTTGCTGGAGAAGTAACACTCAAGAATGGAGAATCTTTCGCCAAGGATGAAATGACGCGCGATGAGAAGTCCAAGCTAAGGAGGAAGCAGAAGAAGCAGAGAAAGTCTGACTCCGACCCTGCGAAAAAACAATCAGGGAAAGCCGCTGAAAAACAACAAATCGTCTCAACGTTGAAGAAGAGCGGTGTCAAGGTGATTGGTAGAGAGGGCCACCTCACTGATGTTTATGGTGCCAGAGACCGGGAAAGCACCGTCAAAACTGGCGCCGATATGCTCAAGCTGTGAGATTACAATCACCTCCCGTCCATATCCGATGACGGAGTATCTGGAATACATGAATTTTTTTTGGAAAGGCAGAGGCCTGGTAGATTAGCGCATTTCGGTCGTCTTGTAGCTATATATCAATATATGAAAATCTAGGTTGCCTCTTTGGCGTTTGCTCATTCTTCTATTGCTCTAAGACTGCCGTTCTCTGGTCTAGATTTCAACCGGAGTGAATAGAGAAAGATATTCTCCCTTCTGTATGTATCCGCTTCAGGGTCGTCACGAACCTCCTTGACATCAAAGACCCTCTTAGCTGCTTTCATGAAACGGAGATCTGCTCGCCTACGCCTCTTGAAACAGAAGTAGCAAACAGATTCGGGTCCCAGCAGATCTTGCAAGGTAGAAATGAGAAGGGGGAATGCCGGCTCGAAATAGACGCAGTCTGCAGCGAGTACGATCGCAGGATGTGTCGGTATACAGTCTGGGAGAGGCTCTCCCCAATTTAACATTGTGGCCGCCACTGCAGTTGAGAGATTATTCAGCTCAATGTTCGTTTTCATCAAGTGTAACATTGGCTCTTGGTCTGTGACGTAGATGGGACAAGGACCAACATTGCACCCTCGTGCAACCGCGAGGCCCACAAGGCCCCCGCCAGCTCCTAGTTCAACTCTAGGTAACAACGCATTAGTATAATCTCAGACGGAGCGATTGTTGAGGACTTTCTAATAAGAAAAATTGGTAGTGTACAAACATCGTCTTGTTGGAGAGATTATTGCGGTGTTGCCGCAGCAAGTACTTGGCCAGGACAATCCCCGCTGGCCATAATTGACCACCGCAACCCTCTTTGAGGTCTTCTTTGAGGATCAGAGGCTCTTCTAGGAGACCATCAAATGAAACCAACGTATTTCCAGCCGATTTTAGCTCTCTGACAGGGACTAAGTGTTCGCTGACATCGAAGGTTGCCACCAGATCGGATGATGAGGGGTTGGCAGGAATGATTGCTTCCATCGGGAGAAAATTTTGCACCCACGAATGATTTCTTCTGAGGTTAACAAATGTCTATCGAAGAATGTTAATCAAATTAATTGATGTGTAAAAAGTCTCAGTCAGTCACTAACGCCTGACCATCAAAAAATATAAATGAACCAATAGGGAAAGAGAATTGAAGAAGATTATGTACTAGGAAGTAGGCTCAGAAAAGATGACAGGAGAAAAGGAGGGGAGTCCATGTCCTTTGATAACTCTGATTGGGCATTTCTCCAAAACGAGGAGAAAATTAGGTAGGGACGGAGAAATTAACGATGTAGATCTGCTGCCCTTTATCTAGGCTCCAGATAGTGGCCTTCGAAACTTCATAGTTATCTTTTGTCTATCTTTAAATAGATGAGGCCTTGGCCGATGAGATAAGATAGTGTTTCTCTTGTCCTCAAATCTTCTTCGTGCCTTCTCCCTCGTGTCCTCAAATGTGGACCATAGAGAGACCAGAGGACATGTAAATTCGTTGCAATTCTACTTTAGGCCTCTAGTCGGAAAGCGGAAATACAGGCCGTAATTCTTGCTAATGTCCTACCTGGAATGAAGGAAAATGATTTTTCCTTGCAACTTCATATGTGGGTTGAAGAATTGGCAGAATGAATCGGCTCAGCGAATGTAACTCATGACTGTTGAGGATGGATCTGGCCATGCTCTGTAGTGTGAATAGCAAGAGAGATTAGTGTTCGTTTGGTTGGTCGACGCCTAAGAGTACCTACTATTAAAATCTTTTACTTCACCGCCCAAGCAAGGCTAGTATAAAGATACCTATTGAGAGGCATCATGTATGTGTGTCTATTGCTTGACGTCATGGCCACTGCCCTTCCCCACACCAAGGGATCTTGCTTCCAGCCTCCTACCATGACCGTTGGTAAAACCGACTTTATTACTGAGCTGCCTCGATTGATTGGTCCGCAACATGACTCGAACCCCCATATCGGGATCTTCACACTGCAGCTCGTCGGCGTGTCCTTGTCTTTAGATCATGACGACGTCACTGCGTAGCCTGCCAAGTACCTACTGTATGATGGCAACCCCATGTGACCTTGGTTCAGCAGTGTTCAAATAACGAATCTCCCCCATTCAACGGACGTCAATTTTGTTGAGATCCCACAACCTAACAGAATCATTGTCACAAGGCGATATTTCCACACTCAAAATGACCACTCTCCACTGTAAGTATGGCCCCGTCTCCGGGCCCTGTGGTCCCACTGATCATTATAATAACTTGAATCGGCCAGATCTCCCTCCCGTGAAACCCTCGGCGATTGCGATGGGTACTATCTTTACCCATACAGCTTCACTGGGTATTCTCGCACCTGTCTTTGGTGATACTTATCATCGTGCGCAGGCTGCCAATTCCAAGGAGGAATTCATCAAGTCCAAGGAGGCTGCTGGAGCAGCGGCGGCTTGGGGTAGCTCTCTGGTTGGAAGCGCCGTTCAGACTTATGGTGTTGCCGCCCTGATCAATGCTACTGGAACACTGAGCTATAAGGGGGCTGCTTATTTGGGAAGCTTGATTTTCATGGCCAGTTCCGCGCCAAGTGTGAGTATTCCGATTATCTTACACCAACTTTCACATGATACGCTAACCTTGCATTCTGTTCCTAGTTCATAAGCCAAATCTTCACTGAAAAGCGACCCCTCGATACTGTTGCTGTTGGTGCTGTCAGCAGGGTGTTTGAGACAGTTGGGCTTAGTCTGTTCCTTACCTGGTGGGGTACTCGCACAAATCCTTTTGATTAGGAGCGACTCCTGGTTTATAGTCAGGGAAATCATGATTTTGTGAATTAAAACCTAAATTTGAATTAAGCCGACATAGGATTCTATTGCTTGCTCACGCCGAGTCTACAATCATGCAGGGACTACGTTTCGGATCGTAGCTAGTTTAGGTGACACCTAAAGAAGGATAATTTTGACACTTTAGATTTCTTAGAAAAGTCGGATTTAACGGCCCTGTCTTCCTTGCCCATTGCTGTATGCGATTGTACGTTCGAATTTGAGGACATGGCAAGTCACTTCGGATCATGACGCCGTAACTGCTCTAAATCTACCCTTGGTAAATAATATTCGACATTCTGTTTGCCGTCCTAACTATAAGGCATGGCGACATTGCTCTCCCCATGACTGGTTAATATAGACGAATAGAGAGAACATAGAAGTATTCCCAGAGCATATAAATTCAGTCTGATACATGGTTGTGGAAATCACCTAGCGAAACTTTCTATGCACATGTAGCTAGCTAGGATGGAAGACTGGCTCTGCATTATCAGAAAAAGGCTGACATTGCCATCAGCCTGCTCTATCGTACCCTCACCGCGGTTGAACATTGTTCGCTAATAGATGGTCTACGTGCCAGGACAGAAAGAGGATAACAATTCAATTCGGATGTGCAGTTAACGAGTACTTAGACGAAAGTCCGGCAAGGATACCTAGGTTCAAACGTAAGCTGGGGTAACAAAATGCGGAGATGAAGACATACACAGCAGGATAGCCTTGACCTTGACCAAGCTGATACTTGGCCGCAGAGGCGTTCAGATTACAAGGAATTGGCGGCAGACCATCGGCGCCCAGAACGCCCTGAATGCCCCTCTTGTCCTTCTCAAAGATGGCCGCGAGGCCACGCTCTTCTCCTTGTTGTTTAACCTCAACCAACTGCTGCTCTCCTGCCTGCCCGATCTGCAGAACGTCATTCTTCGGCACTGCCCGGCTGCCTACTGTAAGAAGGCCAACAGCATCTGCCTGGTTGACTGTGCTAAGTCTGGGGTAGTTTCTCCGAACGTCGCGCTTCCAGTAAGGGTTGTCGGCAATGTCTGCTGCTGGAACAGTGACGGGATCATCATAAGATTGCGGCGGGAGAGCACCAGGAGTCGGAAGTCGATATTGCGAGTTAAGTGGTACTCCGGTAGAGCGATTGGGATCGACGGCAAGAAGACGGCGAAGACGTTCCCATATCCCGGTAGACTGGACGGTGTATTTCTAATTATCAAAAATTAGAAGCGAGAAGTACCACCATCAGAATAGTAAAATGCCTACCTTATGAACGGCTATCGCGTTCGATGCGGACTTGGCGGCTTTGAGGACGTCGCGAGCCATGATGGAGATCCTATCCAGTTTGCGTGTCAGCCTCACAATGCCTCCATTGTCTCACTGTCCATGATGAAGACCAGTATAATGGCCCTTTGGCTTACTTGAGTCCTGACCTCCTGAGGTTCTCGTCTCAACTATATGTATATTCACTTGCCCTACGAAGGGACGGAATCAAGATGGCTGTACTCGGATGGACGAACTGTGAACGGACATTTTGTTTTTCCGACACCATGCCTCCTGATACCCGAACATCCACTGGCGATCGGTAAGAAACGTACTCATACAACATGTAAGAAGCTTCCCTGGCTGATATCTTAATGCAAGAATGAGCTGTTGACCCGTCGCGCTAAACTAATATGTGGAGTTTCAAGTGAAGTTTGGTGTAACAGAAGAAACTTTGCTGAATCTTGGTCAGATAGGATATCTCGACCTCGCAAAGTGACCGCTAGAGATATGGGATTTCATCTCAAGCGCCTTCGTGGCCACACCTGCAGATATATTGTGACAGGAGTAGGACCATTGACCGAAAATAATAAGTTATAGGTTATCCATCCCTTCATCAAAAATAACACCCTTTGGACAGAGTGGCTATACTGAACTAGAACAACCAGTAGTCATAACCATGGCTTTCTTCATTTTCGTAGGTGGATTGGATTAAATTTCTCTTTCATTGCAAAGATTGTCGACGTATGAAGTATGACATGAGGTATGAAAAGCGATCTCAGGATCATTGATATCACATGGGGCTTAGAGCTGAAACGTGCTCTTAAAAATGTGACACCTAAACCCAACTTCCATCATAAACTTCCCGTCATTCTTTGGTCTGTCCCTGCGTCTCTTTGTTACGTGCTGAGATCAATTGCTGTACAGCATCCACCGTTGCATCTGGCCCACCAGGTTGCAAAAGTAGGACCTTTCCATGCTTATCAACAGCGAAAACCCCCCTTGTCGTGCCTCTAGGAGCCTTCTTAAAACCAAGAGCCGAAATGAGAGTAGACGCTGTATCGCATAGTAGAGGATAGGGGAGGCTCTGCTTGGCTTTGAACGAGCTGTTTGCTTTGATGGAGTCCGCCGAAAGCCCATATATCGATAGGCCATTCGATGTTATATAATCATACTTATCGCGAAACAAGCAAGCTTGCTTTGTGCCTAACAAGCGATGAGCGTTCTTTCGACTCCCGGGATTGTTAAAGTCGTTGCAGGAGCCAGGAACTATAGCGCAATACCGCTAACGAGAGGAGGGATGCAACCGCTCTTCCCCGAAAATTCACGGAGTACTACTCTCGGGACGTTCAAGGAAGAAATCTTGGGGGAGATAAACTCACAGCCAGGCGTGGACGCTCTCGGGTACGTGAACAAAACAATCCCTGATTTGCTTGTGTCGACGAGATGTTTGAGGGTGGTTTTCGTCCCATCATTGAGTTCTACCTCGCCACCAAAGTTATCCAAGTCGATAGTGTCACCGACAGTTGGAGGTTTCTCGTATGAGACGTGCGTAGAGCGCTCATCTTCCTTGCTTAATTGTACCGAGGTTGGACTGGCCTCCTCACTCGTCTCTTGTATCCTTTTGCTCTTTTTTTCTGTGGCAGGGGTCTGTGAGGGTGCTTTCCGCTTCCTGAGTTCTACCATGACGTAAAAAACGATATTCGAATAGCTGAAGGAGCAATTATCCTTAATGGGTGGTATGTCGTCCGCGTCTTGTGAGATGCTTTAAATGCTGAGGGAGCGAGACCGAGGAGGGCCTAGAATACCTTTTACCGAGGAGGGCCTAGAATACCTTTTATATGTTCAGGATCCTTCTAGCAATGAACATCGGGATTATGTACAGTTTCACACCGACTTTAATTTCCATGTTGGGAAGCAGCTACGACTGCTGCGAGTTAATGAGCCTCTTTTCCCGGTGGCTTAAAATGAGTTGACTGCAATAGTAATAGACCATAATAGCAACATTGAGAAATGGTAAATGTTTGGGTCCAGCAAGAAAACTACGAAGACAAAGTATGTGTAACAAGTAGCAGGAGATCAATCGGTGTACCTGATAAGACAATTATCATTAATTCATTATTAAAGCATCGTACAGGATCATTCCATATCGCTCTTCGATCTATCGCTTGTTATGATTCATACAATTTTGAACCCATGTTCAGTTCTTATAGAGAGGTCGATAGATAGGAAAAGGAACATTCAGGTAGTTTATGATGCTGTCGCATTCTGACAGCCGAGAAATTCCGATCCCTGACCGAGCCCGCCTTTTCCCCGGGTTGTTTGCGAGTCGGATATGCTAAAATTTTCTTCTCCCGCGTTCCACTGCACGCAAGCCTGTGATCGCCGTCCAGTTTCATCATTTTTTGAAGGCCTTCTTACTCATCCAGTAGTTGGATATTTGCCTCTTCTTTTATGCCCTTCCTTACTGTTGTAGACTCTCTTTAATGAACACATAGACCTTTGCCCTTTTATACGCCATCTTATCGATATTCTCGAGTGCTCAGCTTGTTTGAATCCATTTCGACTGATTCGATCAACACGACGTTCTGCAGACTACACTTTCGATCGTGCCTCTTTAGCAAGCGACTCGGTTGCTTAGCGATCCCTGCTTCTATCACCGTCTCCAAGATTTCCCCGTCATGAAGGTCTTCTCCTCGACGTGCACCTTCGATTATTCTTGGGAAGAGGTTTCGACGGCGAACTGGCGCAAATATTGCCCTTGGAATGACAAGTCGACCCATGTTGTGGCGGTAGACACCATATCAAGGACGGTAGATCCGAAGACTGGCATTGTGGGTTTTCCTATCAATACTATCATTTTCTAAATCTCGGACGAAATGGCTAACCTGGACGCCCCCTTCAGTTGCGTACGGAACGCCTCATCACATGTGATCAATCAGTACCGCAATGGGTTCTCTCACTGTTCGGGGGAAGCGCTACTTCTCATGTATACGAAATCTCATATGTTGATCCTGGGGCAAAGAAGGTCACTATGTGCTCAACGAATCTCACGTGGTCTAACGTGTTGAACGTGAGAGAAACTGTTATCTACCAGCCTTCGTCATCAAAACCAGAGTCGGTCACGGATTTCAGTCAAGAGGCCAAAATCACTGCCCTTTGCGGCGGCTGGCAGAAAATCAAGAATAAGGTAGAGGAGGCTAGCATCGAGAGGTTCAGCCAAAATGCCAAGAGAGGCAGAGAAGGTTTCGAGACTGTCCTTGAAATGAGCCGAAGGGTTTTCGGCGAGCAACGTGAGTTCGAGAACAAGAAATTACAGTCCTGAGCTGCCCATTTCTTGCTGAACTCGTCACCATCATAGTCATTAAGCGGCTGCATTTGCTGGCGTTTCTTTAGTTGTTCTATCGTTGTTGTTGTCGATGCATGCGATTGAGCCGGCGTTCTGTTCAGTTCCATCTGCTTTTGTGGTCTCACTTTTGGCGCATGCATACTCCTTACACTGGACTTGATCATACTCATCGGCTTTGATGCCCCGATTCCTACGATGTTAATGGCTACAAAAGTGATACCAACCCATGCTTGTTGATTTATCTCCTCTCGATATTATGCTAGTCTCTTATGTTTACTGGTTCTGCGTGTGCTAAGTGAAACATGTGAAGCAATATATCGTGTCTCATTAATCTAGAATAGAATAGATCTTGTCCTTTCCTTTGAAGGATCAATTCATAAATATACCTGGCACCAAATTTATTACCCACCTCAGGAGCATCCGCCCTCCTTGATCGAAAGGCCCATTTACAGCAAATGCCAAGCACCAGTTCTGGGACTTCCGCAAGGCGACATTGCGATTTGAATCAGCCTAGAAGACCGCCCAAAACAACACGACTGACACCAGCTATTTCATTCTTTGCGCTGGTTCTACTTGCATCCTCGAACTCTCGAACGACGCCTGTGACCATTATCTTCCGAAGCTTTGCGTCTGCCTTTGAGAACATCTCGCCCAAAGCAACTGTGCATACAGACGGAGTGGAGACCAAAGCGGTGAGCCTGGTATAGCAGTCAATTAATACGTCACAAAGAGTGGCGAAGGTTTCGAAATAATCCGGCTCAAATGGTAAAGACGGCGTCAAAAGGTAAGAATATTCCTCGCCCGGGAGAAGTTCGGAGGCTTCACTGGTGGGGAACGAAACAACAGCGGCAGCTGCTGTCGTAGACGAAGTGATGTTCCCAGTCATGGACTTCAAGTCAGATGGGTCGCTAGATTGCATGGGAAGACCAATCTCCGTTGCAGAGCTAGCCCTCCTGCCCTTGGTTCCAGCGTGCGCCGCTCTTTTGAACATTTGCGGGATACGTGCTCTTGCCAGAGTTGATGATGAACTTCCATCCGGTGGGTGGACTTGCTGAAATGCCTCAAACTCAATCAAAAGCGCGTTTAAGGCGCGTAGGTATTCTGACGGCGATGAATTGACGTCCAAAATTGGCGGAAGTGATAATCCGAGAAGAAGATAATTAATGGCGCGACGGGATAGTTTGCGAGGATCAAAATAGGGGATTCGGCTGATGTCAGCTCGAGAGAAGTGTACTGTGTTGAACCAATAGATACGACCTTCATGGCTGTAGCTTTATCAGTTGTTGGATTAATGAAGAAGGGCTGCTTTTTGCTTTGAACTCACGCTTTCCTAAGGTAATCCAGAGTGGATATCCTTTTGGTAGCCATGTCGTGAATATGCTGATAGATAGCTCCAGCGCTCTGAGGACCGAACGATCCTCCCCCACTTGTCAAAGGAGGGGGCCCACCCCCTCCTACACCTTCATGTCCAACACTTGATTTGTTTGTGTCTCTGCGAGAAAGGCTGGGGGTAAATGTTGACGATATCATGCTTGAACTGGGCGCTGGACAAAGAGCAGCTCCAACAGTAAGTGAAGCAGGCTCCTGCCTGCTCTCATAGAGATAGCTGGTGAAGACTCGTTTGTGCACAGCAGTCGGGAAAAAAAAGGTCGGTTTACGAGTTCCGGATATGCCTCGACCGATATTGCTCGATAATTTGGAGATCTATGTACGGAGTACGGAGTAGCTAAGTCCCCTGCACGACAATAATGCATGGGCCCGGCCCTTAGTTGATCCTGGGGGGTTCCGAGCCAGGAACGGGTTAGCCCAACCCACAAACCCCGGGAGGGCGCGTCCACAATAACAATAACGGTATCCGTACATAGGATAGCCAATCTACCAAAGGTGCATTCCAGTCAAAATGCTCTTGAGCGTCCCAAGGAACTGGACGTCACGGCGGAACACTGGCCTGCTCATCAAGGTGCCAGGAGAACCATAGTTTATAGTTAATCTTGACCAGGCAACTGTTTATCCGTCACTTATATCAATTTACGCGGGTAAATTGGAATAACTCTTTGGTTCCCAGTCTCGTTCTGCCTACCTGATAACGGCGCCTCATGCGTCCATAGCTACAGTTGATATTCTCTGTAACAGCTAGACTACCGTACAATAGAATAACACCCCACCCAACCCCACCTCCTTTTGATTCTGTAATTTCTGGCTTGATCAAGTCGCCTTGTCGCATCAACCTTCGAGTTTCGCCGATTTTTGATACCAGACCATTTCCACACCAAAATCGACGCGCTCGTCTACATTACAACAAGGATCTATTTGCTAATTGCCAAAAAGCGCCTCTCCAAACTATGAGTGTGTCGCCTGAAGAATTGGTCCCTGCGCCAGGACACTGGCCTGTGGATCCTCAGGATGATGTACCTATACGGGAAGATCGTATCTGGGTAGATGGGTGTTTTGACTTTAGCCATCATGGTGAGAAATCGTTCTCAGCTGCTCTCAAGTTATAGGTTTCCCTAATCAAAAGTGACTGAATTGATGTAGGACACGCCGGTGCTATGCTTCAAGCCCGTAGACTGGGTAATGAACTTTATGTTGGTGTACACTCGGACGAAGCAATTCTTGAGAACAAGGGCCCGACAGTAATGACGTTAGAGGAACGGTTAGTCTTTTCCTTAAAAACCCGGCAGGTCAACTTAGATTGCTGATAACCGGTACCGTGCTTTAGGGTAGCTGCCGTGGAAGCATGCCGCTGGGCCACTCGTTGTATTCCACGAGCACCTTACGTAACTTCCCTCTCATGGGTGTCACACTATGGGTGCAAGTATGTCGTTCATGGAGATGATATCACATCTGACAGCAATGGAGAAGATTGCTATCGATTTGTCAAGGCAGCTGGGCGCTTTCGCGTTGTGAAGAGAACTCCTGGCATTTCAACCACCGATCTTGTCGGCCGTATGCTCCTATGCACCAAAGGGCACTTTATAAAGAGCGTCAAAGACACCCTTGCGGGAGTAGAGGGATCCGACAATCAGGAAGAAAGGAAACAATTCGGTGTGGAGCTAATGCAAAGGATCCGGGACTACGCAACAGATGAGAGTGGCTTGCGTCCTGGTCCTCAGGTTTGGAGTTGGACCGGTTCGAAGCCGGCGAAGGTTAGCGACACGGTTGTAGAAGCTGGTGCGTTCGAAACTCTAGTAAATGGCAAAGCAATCAAGCCAGGGCAGCGGGTAGTCTATGTGGATGGCGGCTTCGATTTGTTCTCCTCGGGTCACATCGAGTTTCTTCGACAGGTTCTAGAGCTTGAGGAGTTGGAAGGCCGTCGACGAGGATGGTATGACACGGAACAGGTCGAGAAGAGACTTCACGACTTCGGTGAAGACTATCCCCCGGCTTATGTGGTTGCTGGCATTCATGATGATGATGTGATTAATCACTGGAAGGGATTAAACTATCCTATCATGAACATTTTTGAGCGGGGACTCTGCGTCCTTCAATGCCGAGTATGTTCCTTTCCCTCAATCGATGGTTCATACAACCTCTAATGATTTCTCCCAGTATATTCATGCTGTTATTTTCTCCGCGCCCTTCTCTCCTAGCCAACTGTATTTGGAAGCCATGCCATTTGGTGTCCCGAATGTTGTTTATCATGGGCCAACAACCTTCATTCCACTGACATACGATCCTTACACTGCTCCCAAAAGAATGGGTATATTTAGGCAGATAAGCGACCATTCTTTTCAGCATGTGAATGCTGGTGAGATTGTTGATAGGATACTCAGAAGCCGTGAGGCTTATGAAGAGCGACAACGCGCCAAGCTACAGAAGGGCATTATTGAAGAACTGGTTAAATCAGAAGAAAATAGTCTGGCTGGGGAACGGGGTGCACAGTGACTTGATCTCTTTGTAAAGTATCATGGACTAGTCGTTAAGCCTGTCGTCAATCAGATTATAAAGCTAATCATCTTGCAGGTGAAGTTCTGACTCTTTATTTGACGTTAATACCAGCTCAAACTAGAGATTATTATAGTAAAGTAAATTTGACAGTGCCAGTATAATGCCAACTAGATGAGCACAATTTGTAGCCTTCGTGTTATTGAGTAGATCAAAGGTAAAAATCACGTTCTCGCCTTTTGAAAATATTAGTACAGCACAACATAGAAGAATAATTCTACAATGAAGAAGATGAAATCATGAATGAGTAAACAATCTGCCCTTTATTGAACCTCACGCATAAGTCAATCAGCTGCCACCAGGACCCCTTTCTCCTCAAGCAGCTTTGCGAGCTCTCCGTTCTGATGCATAGACATCAGAATATCGCAACCTCCAATAAACTCCTTGTCAAGGTATAATTGGGGTATTGTTGGCCAATCGGAGTATTCCTTTATACCTATGGAAGGCCGAGAGATTTAGCCAGGCTGAGACTCACACGCAAATACACACAACTTGCTGTTCCTGAAAAGGTGTCACTATACATACCCTGACGAAGCTCGGGATCTTCCAACACGTTGAACGCGACAAATTTCTTCGGGTCAACCCCCTGCAAACCCAGAATCTGTATGCTGGCTCGAGAAAATCCACATTGTGGTGTCTCCGGAGTACCCTTCATGAAGAGAACGACAGGTGCAGACGCAACGGCTTTGTCGATTGCCGACCTTGTTTGTTCAGAGAGAAACCGGGCATGGAGGGCATGCGGCAGTTGGAAAGCCGTGAATCGTGTAGTCGAGACAAGTGGTGACCGGGAAAAAGGTCGGAATGTCTGGATGGATACAAGTGAGCTCATAGTTGGCGAACAGATTCGAGGGCAGGTAAAGTAGAGAGGTATGCTTGACTTACTGACGCGAAAGCTTGCCTTGAGAACATCATATCTTTGTCAAGACTGGCCGGGCTGAACTGTGGAGAAAGTTTTATCTGATACAGATAAAATGCTTGTGATATTCTATAGACGTACTACCGAAAATAAAGGTAAATGGCGAACCTTATCATGTGACGTTAGCCCCCGTGGCTCTCAGTCCCCGCCATGAAACACAGGTACCCCACAGGATCGATACTTGGGATTGCGGATGAAAAAGCATTGTCCGGATCGCATCGCTGTCAGCCTTGAATCGTCACTGACCTATTTAAATAAAGGGCGGTGCGTGCGTGACTCTATCAGTCAGATGCTTGGATGGCCCTTGGCAGTCCTGCTCGATCACTCGTATCCACGACGGCTGACATCATCGCATATGATAACGGTTCCTGTCCGAGTGTAGTCATTTTGTGAAACGAAGTTCAATGGAAGGCACTGGGACTTTCTCAGCTGAAGAGCAATTCAAAGATAAGAAAATACACATTCTTTTAGCAGCAAGCGGGAGCGTGGCAGCGATAAAATTGCCAAATATCGCTGAAGCTCTTGGCCGGCACAAAAATGTCTGTATTCGCATCATTGTGACCAAGTCTGCGGAGAAATTTCTTTCGGGTCAAAGCTCAGAGCAACCTCTACTCGATGCGCTAAAGCAACTACCTGCGGTTGATGCTATTTACCGAGACGAAGACGAGTGGAAAGACCCCTGGATTCGCGGCGAGCCCATTTTGCATATTGAGCTTCGAAAATGGGCCCATGTCCTACTTGTCGCCCCTTTATCGGCGAACACGCTGGCGAAGATGACAATGGGGATTGCGGATAATCTGCTTCTCTCCGTCATCAGAGCGTGGGATACCACTGGGAAAGTAGACTTTGGTCTCAAAGACAGAAAGCCTGTGGTGTTCGTTGCTCCAGGTGAGATGTGTTAATATATACTTGTTTACTGTCAAATTCTGTTCTAACTTTCAATAGCTATGAACACCGCGATGTGGAATCACCCGGTCACTAAAAGGCAACTCAAGATCTTAACAGACGAGTGGGGGGTGAGTGGGACAAATGAAGAAGGTTGGGTCTCTGTACTTCACCCCATCGAAAAATCTCTTGCTTGTGGTGATACTGGTAATGGTGCTATGATGGATTGGAAAGATATAGTCAACGTAGTAGAGCGTCATCTTGGTATCAGTAGTGTTAAGATAAAAGATATTCACTGCGGGAGTTGAAAGTAACCTTTATCCTGTTCTATGTTCGTGAGTGCTATCCTCTTAATGTAAGTTCTTATCGCTTTTATACAGGCCAGTGGTTTGAGCTATATACTCAGAGAACATCCCCAAAGTGATGCCGCCCCCAGTCAGCAAACATCCGTTCTTAAACCACCACCAGCAGTTCTTGACATTCTTCAATTGGACCTTCCAAATCATAATACCGAGAGAAACGGCTGCGCTGCCGCAGGTGCCGACGAAAAAGATGGGTCCAGCACCTGCTGCTACTCCTGCAGTAGCGAGCAGCGCTACTTGAACTGCTGCCAGACCAGAAAGAACTGTCTTAGTGTTATGCTCATGCCGAAGGGCAATTGACTTGATCCCCGCCGCGACGTCGTCTTTGATGTCCATATGTGCGTAGATCATATCGTACAGCACTGTCCAGGCAACACAGCTAGAATACAAGGCTGCTGCGGCTTCCAAAGCAGCATGGTTGCTAAGAAGATCGACACCCAGTGCTGGAAATCCCATGATAGCACCCCATGAAAATGTGAGACCCAGAACAGCCTGAGGGTAGTAAGTGACGCGCTTGGCGAGAGGATATGTCGTCACCAACAGGAGGCTGGGAATACCATACCAGAGACACTGGGAGGGAAATTGTAGCAGGACAGCTAATCCGGCTAGAAGTTGGGAACAGGTGAAAATCAATGCCTTCTTAGGAGATAGGGCGCCTCGCGCAATAGGCCGGAATTTTGTGCGTTCGACATACGGGTCCAGGTTCCTGTCCCATAAATCATTGATCGCACAGCCGGCGCCTCTCATGATTAATGCACCCGTGAAAAAAAGACCAGTAGTGCCAAGAATCTGCATGGGTGTGGCAGATGCCATAGGTGCCGCGAGGAGTGTCGAGAAAACACATGGGAAGAAGAGGTAGTATGTGCCACTAGGTTTATCGAGGCGTATCAACTCAGCGTACGGGATCCATGATTCGGGAAGAGAAGCAACGAAGCCTTTTTGGGGAGGTATATAGTGTGTTGCGGGGTTATTGTCCGTTGTGGCTGCTGGGCGATCTGCCGAGGATGGGGACAGGGAAGAATGTGGCCGGTATCTCATGAGAGATGTTGGCCCCTTCGTGATCGATGACCTGGGTTTGGCAGTATACGCTGATTGACGTCCTGTTGAAATGACCCTTGACGAGGTAGTCAAGGAATTGCGATTGCAAAGTAAGCGGTAGCGCTTGTCGTTCAAGAGACTACTCCCTGTTCCATAACGTCTGCAAAACTGATCAAGACGAACAGGAGGGAAGTAAGAGAACTGCAATCTCATTTTATAATGAGCTGTGATCGGAGAAGCCTCCACAGATTCTTCCTCAACGAGATTCAGTCCGGATAGAGCTGGCCACCTGATTCCTACCGCACGAAACAAGAGTTAGTCATGGATAACCAAGAAACAGCTAGAGCTGAACAAAGCTGGTTTATCACCGGTCAGATTACTCCGTACCGTGATTGAAATAGCACCAGTGCACTACCAAGTGTCTCACCACAATTAGTGTACTCCTAATTAATAGCAATATGACATCTGGAAGGGCCGTTTGGGCTTCCTTCTCAGTCTCCCCAAGATCAAACCGTCGTAGCAGTAAGATGCATGTACCTCTCTAAATCAAAATTGCTTCACATGTCCGCCAGGGTTCACACCTGTAGTTGATCCACCTGCCCCAGAGAGGAATAGCGCATGCAGGTAGTACCTAAGTCCTGGACTAATCAACACAAGGTGGGTTGACCTTCAAGGAGGACGCGAAGTATCGACTGTTCCGAAGTCGAGGATGTTGGGACATCCATAAACAACCTGGGACTGGGACACTACCCTACTATGACTAGTGAAGCAAGCTTCAAAGTCATTGTAGACCGCTACCAAAGGAACAACAACAATTCGAATTGTTTCCTAAAAGTCGGCCGCGTTCGATCATTACCTCCATGCCAGCGCGACTACTAGCCGCTCTTTTACAGTTATACCATACTCAAGCGAATATCGAACGACTGCTTGGTCGCAACACGGCTGCACACATACATCTATTTTGTTTATGAACAGACGGGCAGCTCTGCCTTATTCATTGTGAAGCATTTGAAAGTCTTCCTGGCTGAGACAATGCGCGACTGCCGGCTTTCTCAGTAACACATCGCGATTGGTGACAAGGCAGATCAAGCAATTCTGGACCTTGACGAGAATTTCTTTCGTAACTATCAATTCGTATACGGTCTTCGAAGCAAAATGCCCGCCCAGCGTCCCCGTGCGGCTTTTGAACCAATTCCACCTGATCTGGACGTCGCTGCACTCGTGGAATCTACAGCAAATTTTGAGTACGTGGTTAGAATCCATTGCAACTCCATTGATGAACACGGTCTGGACAATTTCGACAAACTCGTTCGCTTGCACGTCATTCTAGGCGGAAAGCCGTTAGTGATTGAAGGTTTTCATGAGAGGCTGGACCGCTCTGTGTTCTCTGAGAAATGGCTAAGGAACCATCATTCAACGAAGAGTAAGTCTACAAGCTTAGTGATGCTGTCTCGCACCTATGAATTCCCGTCTGATCTCAAACCCGCATTTCAAAGAGGAGATTGCTCGAAATTTGACCACGAAGAATAATCTTCCCCTCTCGATTGGCCACTATCTGAAGAACATGCCACTGTTAACTAATCAATGGAATTCATTCAATTACAAGAACTCTGATCGACAGCGGATCTATCTAAAAGATATTGATTGTCCGCAGACATGGCACGATCATTTGAAGAATCTCATTCCGCCACCCCTTTTTTACCTGAATAAACACCCGGAAGCATTCCAAGGCCCAGGTGGAGAATCAGTCACAGCTAATGAAGGGCACCAGACTCACGCGGAACCCGGAAACAAGGTTGGAAGACCTGGTGACCTCATGAGCTGCCTTCCGGCGAACATGAGCGCCGAAAACCTCATGTGTTACATCGGTCATGAAGGCACCTATACACCGGCACATTATGAAATGTGCGCAAGTCTCGGTCAGAATATAATGGTTGAGGCATCGGATGGCTCAGTTGAGTATGGTATGAAGACTATACCGGGGTCGTCCATCTGGTTCATGACGGAGAGCAAGGATCGGCGAGTCGTTTCCGAATACTGGCAGTCGACACTGGGCCATGACATTGATATCGAGGATCATTTCGCGCAGATCAATGCCTGGAAAGCCGCTCCATTCAGAACGTATATCGTTGAACAAAGGCCAGGTGATTTTATTCTGATTCCTCCGCTGGCAGCGCACCAGGTCTGGAACCGCGGAACAAGGACGATGAAAGTAGCTTGGAATCGAACTACTGTGGAGACTCTGAGCCTAGCCTTGAGTGAAGCCCTTCCGCATGCTAGGATGGTCTGCCGGGATGAGCAGTACAAGAACAAGGCAATTGTGTTCTATTCGCTTGAGCATTACTCAAAGCTCCTTGAGAACGTCGATGGGAAAAGTATGGATGGCAAGCAGCAACTGTTGCTCAAAGACTTTGAGCACCTTTTCGCACTATATACCCAGATTTTGCTATCTGAGAGCTTCTCACAGGATAAAGCAGAAGAGAAGGACGTCGAATACATCCCCTTTGACAGTAACATCACCTGTTCATACTGCAGGTGCAATATTTTTAATCGATTTTTGACTTGCCCGTGGTGCGCGGGTGGACAGACTGCCGATGGCGAAGACCCCTACGATATCTGCATGGAATGTTATGTCATGGGCAGAAGCTGCGCTTGCCTCTCGAGATTAAAGTGGGCTGAACAATTTCCTTGGAGTGAGCTGACCGGGAAATATGAAAAATGGCGCGACCAAATATGTCGGCTCAACCAGAGCAACTCGAACGGTCAGATCTTCTGGCCCCTCGCCGAGGAACGAGCTCGCTACGGCAAGAAAACGCTAGCTGAGATGTGCCAGGGGGAATTGAAAAGACGACCGTGGGTTGATATCACCAAACCAGTGACGCGTAAGATCGAGGACAATTTGAGCGATTCAGAAAGTCCCGCTCGAAAACGGAGGAAGACTCGCCTCAGCCACGAATCTGATGAGGGTGGTCGCTGCCACATCTGCAAGTATATTGAGCCGATATGGAAGCTCGCTTCTTGCGACTATTGCAACCAAAACTACTGTTACGGTAGTCTGTTTAGAGCCTTCAATATCCAACCACAAGAAACCATGGAAGTGTATCGTTGGATGTGCCCTAAATGCCAAAAGATTTGCAGTTGCGCAGCGTGCCGTCGAGACACCTCGATGAAACCATTTGAACCAACCTGTACACTACTCGGCCATGATACAAGGAAAATAGCGGATCCTCGCAGTGTGGAAAGCCTGGTCGACTTCCGGCAGTCGAATCTCAGGTGGTTAAAAAAAGCAGGCGACGATGAGATAGAAAGACTGAAGAAGCATCAAAAAGAGGCAGACGAAAAGCGTCAACGGGCTATGATTGAATATCGTATTCAGTTGGAAGATTCTCCTCGAGTATCCGCCCCGGCGACGGAATATGGCGGCATACCAGTCGATCCCGCATTGGAGAAATTAAGTGGCTCAATCCTTACCCCGCCAGATTCCATCACTCCGTGAGAAAGAAAGTTCTTAAAATGGGAGAGAACCATAACGTGTCCGGTTCGGCTTCATCTCAATTAGGCGGTTTAGGACAGATCAGACGCAAGTATGACAAACCAGTCGTGGTACGATTCACCGAATCAATGAGAGAGGATTAGTCTACTCGGCGTTTGGAAATCAGTATGGGGGTGATATGCAAGGAGTTTTGTTCTTTCAGGCCCGGCTCTATCGTTGAAATTTGAGCGCATTTTGGAACCCCGAACCATGCTGCCATTCGTCGCTGATTACATATAGAATATGTTAGTGACAAAATAAGACATCCCAGAGAGGAACAAGCGAACCTAAGGTCGTTCGACAAGCACAAGATTCGCCTAGGCGCCCTTGTAATCATAGCGGAGGTTCTCAAGATGCCTGATGTCGACGGACGCCATTACTTTCCGCGCTATCAAAATGGTCGCGAGTATTGCTGTGGTGCATAAGCTCTCGCACTTGAGGCTAGAACATGTCAACTAGAAGGTAGTGGCGGGCCCGAGACTCACCTGCCGGGATGAAATATGTAACGACCGCAGTCGGCGAGGCCATGATAGACGCAAGCGTCAATAATGCACACAATGCAGCGTTAGTAGGGATGGCATATTTTTGGGCAGACGTGATGAGGTCTGCCTTTGTGAATGGCCTTTTCCCTTTTGGGTCTGCACGCTCGATTGCATGATACTTCATAGTATAGGCCGTCAACAACAGGGAAATGACACTTAGAATGGAGAGAAACCGTTCAGATAAAGCCGATGAGCTTGAGATAATCGGTGGGACGTATATCGTTGCTGACAAGAGGGGAATGACCGAGAAGATGACCTATATGCATCATCATATTTAGCTCTGATTTCTGTGCTGATAATGTCAACAAGGATAGAGGAGAGTTCACAGTATACTCGGAATTCCGCTTGTCATTCTGTGCCTGTAATTGTCTAATTACGACGTCTTGTTCTACAAATCTCTATCAGTATATAGTATATACGATGAAAGACACATAACAGACCCTCTTCGTCTAGCTCTTCTCGGCCCTGTTCATCATCACCTGAATCATCAGGGTATCGAAACGCTTTGCGAAGTCTTGTAGTAGCCATGAATCAGATGTCTAGCTATATTGACCGAGGCCGTAGCATGAAAGTTGAGGCAGCTCTTTGGCAACAGAGGAGAAGGACCTCCTTAAGACAATCCAGCGTGACGTACAACGGCGGTGGCTCGGAGGGTTGGTTTGTCTTGTTTGGCAACTTTGTTCTTTTAGGTAGTCGCTGGTGCAGGACATTCTACCATCTGGGCTACCACTCACTGCATAACGGTTGCCTACTTGTTACTCGTCTTTTCCCTGCTCCTGTTAGTCCTTTCGCAACTGATCTGATAATGGCGCTTCTTACTGCGCAAAGGCGCATTGGCGTTCCCCGAGCCTTCCTGTTTCCTCGCCGCAATATGCCTCCTCACCGCAGTCTCATTCCCGCCCCCAAGGCCAACTCGGGCCCTTTGATGGAGCGACGGGCGGATCGAGAGCTTCCTTCTATCAATACTGAGAAGCGCCGATGGATCAAGACGCTGCCGATATTTGTGGTAGTTGTGGGAGCTGCAATGCTTGGCATATTTAATTACCAAAAGTCGTCGTCGAGCGTCGTGAGCAGCACGCTATATGCCCTTCGAACTTCACCTCGTGCACGGGAAATCCTGGGAGACGAAATTTACTTTGCTCAAAAGATACCGTGGATTAGCGGGGAAATGAATCAGCTTCATGGTCGTATTGATATCTCCTTTTGGGTGAAGGGGACAAAGGCTCAGGGAAAAATGCGGTTCCGAAGCATTAGGCCGGACCGCATGAGCTTTGTGCGTGACTTTACCTGATACACCACTTTCAAGACCCAGCTAACAGCTATCGCTTCCGAATAGTTTCGCACTGAAGAATGGAGCCTAGAGACGGAGGACGGCCAAGTCGTGCAGCTCCTTGACCATGACAGTGACCCTTTTTCCCAAAGCAATTGAACCACCATTCGGACATAAAACCCCACCGAGGATCATTGGCACACATGATTTTTATAGGTTTGTACATCGGAGTAATCTTCATGCATAGGATTAGGCGTTTTTTCGGCTTCGAACTGTCAGCTCCACCGGCTATAGCGTGTGGAGAAACCGTTCGAGTGATTCGGAGGAAATGCCAAACAGGATATCATTTATGTATCATATACAGACGCCGCTCTAGAAACAGGATAGTGTAATAGTACATTGAAGGGGACAAGACTCCAATATCTCCTCATGGGCTATGCAGCCGATTCGGATACAGGTGCAACCTCTGGCCAGGGCTTTTTGATAGCGTCCTGGATCCTGACTACGCATCCTTTAGGCCCGCTGACGGAACCTGCAACAAGATCAGTATCGACCATTAACAATGCTGTATTGAACGTTGGGTAGCGGGAAATATACCGTTGACAACGACAATACCGTTCTCTGCGTCAACCTTAAGAACTTTCAAGTTCTGCACGGTATTTTGCTCATTACCCATGTTCCCCGCCATTTTCTTTCCGGGATACACTCTGGAACCACCACCTTGACTAGGCCCGGCTGAACCAAGCGACCGATGGGTTAAACTGACACCGTGACTGCGGTCCTGTCCGTGGAAGCCGTGTCGCTTCATCACACCGGCAAACCCTTTACCCTTAGAGTTGGACCGGGCATCGACATACTGACCTTCCTGAAACCAGTCTGCATTGATTATTTGGCCGACAGGTAAGAGGCCACTCTCATCTTTGACACGGAACTCGTAAACGTGTCTCTTTGGCGAGACACCGTTGGTCGAAAAATGGCCTAAGAGTGACTTCGTCACATTGCTGGGATGCTTCCAACCGGCACCGACCTGAACGGCATTATAGCCATGCGTCTGTCTTGTCTTGTGTGAGACGACTTGTACTCGATCGAGCTGCAGAACAGTGCAAGCGATGCGTTTCCCAGTTTCGGCATCGTATACAGCGGTCATTCCTTTCTTGATAGCGATGGCACCGGTCCGGAGAGGTAGAGTATTCGCCTTGCGTTCCAAAGCAGCCGTAGTCGTCGACTTAAGCACAGGTAATTCAGGACCGATATTGAACCGAGAGGGTTTAGGTGGATTTAATGATTTTATACCGAAAGATCGTACAGACACATTGCCAGTGATAGTGAGCGATTGAGGACCCAGGAAGAGAATAGGAAGCTGCATCAGCTTCCTTGACAGTCGAGGCGACATAATGAGTGATCGTTTGACCGGTGATTGAATGATAATCGAAACAGTCTCGTCCCTTCGGCTTTCTTTTGAGATTTTCCCAAGCTGCGGAGAGCGTACGGAGAAGGGCTAAGGCGGTCAACGGCGTTTTGCCTGTGGTGTCAATATCGGGTAAATATACAACGGCCAATGGGAGTCCTTACTGGGGCGTATCTCTCACCAAGCACTAGTACAGATGATAAGAGGAACGGTACTGATGGAAGCAAGTTATTGAAATGGAATTTCATTATGCTAAGTCCGGGCGAAGATCGTTATCCAGGTGTATCCGTCGCCTGCACAGAGTCATGCAGAGCATGTCATCCCGGCGCCCGGACGTATCGGCACGCCGAGCACCGGAAACTGTATGGAATCCTCAATTAGTAGCTTATTATTTTCTTCCCTTCGTGGCACGTCATTAAGAGTGAAAGCAACAACTCCTGACAGGCGCCCTTCAGCTTGTTAATTAAATCTTCTAAGGCCAATTGTTCAACAGCTTGGGTCCTGCAATACCCTCTTAATCATGTCTTTGAAATTCATATCTACACCGCGGTGGTTTTCGCACTTCATCGATCAAGCCGGCCATGCGCCCTCATCATCTTTTTTCAGAAAGAATGTCACATCTTCACAGACACTTTTTACGAGCAATGTAGTTGCTTCATTCCCCTCTCGTCGAGCATTTGCTTCCTTCCCCGCTTGGAAGTCCAATCCACAATATCCATTTTTTCCCCGCCGATCGGGGTCAACTACTACTTTTACATACAATCCCCCCAGCACTCTGCAACGGTCAATCTTCCGGCGATTCAACTCATCGAGGGCAAATCAATCGGCACGGCCGGCTGAGTCAGGCTCGCTGTCTCAGCGGCTGAAAAAGCTGTCCAGGGAGTATGGCTGGGCTGCGCTGGGTGTTTACCTGCTGTTATCAGCCATGGATTTTCCCTTCTGTTTCATTGCGGTCCGCCATTTGGGCGCAGAACGAATAGGCCACTATGAACATGTCGTCGTCGAAACAGTCAAAGGCTTATTCGGAGCAAAGTCTGCACCGGAGGAACAGAGCCAGGAAGAGGTCTCAGCTGCCCAGTCTGGCCAGCAAACCGCAGAAGCTCAGAAGAAGAATAATGGCGACGGACCCAGTATGATGCCCCCTGACTTGTCTTAATCCCTGTCTCTTCGCTGAAGTTTTGCTGATCCGTACATTCTTTTCTTTGCGCAGGTTTGTGGACTCAGCTCGCCCTGGCGTATGCAGTTCACAAGAGTCTCATCTTCATTCGCGTACCCCTGACCGCCGCCATAACCCCCAAAGTCGTCAAGGTCCTAAGAGTATGGGGGTGGGATCTCGCGAAGCGGAGGCCAAGGGGCATGTAAGCTCCGGAATCGCTCCTAGCGAAGTGCACTTCGAACATGTCGTTGAGCCCTAGGTCACTTCCTACTGTGGAAAATGATCATGTCTTTGCAAATATTGTCTTCTCTACTCTTATTCTTATTGGCATAGCGAGTTGTAAGACTAGAAGGTGTATTATAAATGGTTGTAGTTGCAAAATCTAATATCAAAGAGACGTCGCACCATATTCTTGCCCACTTGCACATTTCCAGCCGGGGTATTCCTCTCAAGCGATGCTGTTGAACAGTAACCAATAGAGCTGATATGCAAAAGAAAAGTAGACATGATATAGCCGGGCATCGACTACGTTCCCCGGTAGAGACAACAGCGATTCCATAGATAGGAAGAGACACCGGGGACGCCAAACAGTAGAAAAGCGAAAACAAGGAGCCAGCGACAGATGAAGTCAAAAGCCCTCAGGGAATGGAAAGCAATAACATGTCTACAACGACTCAATGAACATCCACCCAAGGTTGATCAAAGATGGCGGAAATATGGACCATAATATAACTGATCGAGACAAGAGACGAAGAAACAGAGCACTACATGTCAATCATGTCGTTGAATCTCAGAATGCCGTTGGCTTTCATAACACCATTGACACCGTCAGGCATTCGGTATGCCCACTCGGCGACACCCATGGTATCAGCAGCTGCCAGAGGATTTTTTCTCTCTGGTTCTTCATCTTCGTCGGATGTATCGGCTACAAGGACGAGACCAAGGCCTTTGATTGTTTCCACAAGAGCTGGGACAACATTCTATAACACGTCATGGACGTTAAGTTAGCTGTAAATCTCTCAATTTTTTGGTGTCGAATGTAGGTTGTGACATTGTGGGTACGCGATAACGAAAGGGGGGAATAACGACGTACCAGAAGACTAGAGCGGCATATTAAGCCCATGAAGTTGTTGCTCTGCGCAATACGTGCTGACTCCTTGATTGACATTGACGTTCGGCCACTGCTGTCTACATCTGGCAAGGAGCCAATATCCCGAGCCAAGTCCCGAATTTGGCCGAGATCATTGCAAAGCAGTACCGGAACTAATAGTCGGAGCTCAGGATTAGCCATAGAAACCAAGGCATGTGCGATAGCAATCACTTACAGTTCGGCTGCTTCCAGTTAAGAGCTGTACATATATTATGATTATACGAGGTAAAGACGACAGAACGTAAGAAGTCCGGATTGTGCTCTCTTGCAACACGCGCATGATCGAATACCTCAGTTAGAATGGCATCCGCGAAGCTATTGACGTCGGCTAGAGATGTCATATTCAGTTCGCGTTCCTCGGCAGGTGACGGATAGAGAATAGATAGATTGACGCTGACGCTGATCGGAAGGTGCCGCAGTACTTCCCGCAAGGAAAAAAAGGATGCTGCAAGAAGACGATGGGTTTGTGCAATATTGTTGGTAGCGTTCTCTTTCAGGAACTGTATCGTCTCAGCTTGATTCACGCCTCTCTCAGCGCCGACCGACTTGAATTCATTGAATGACAGGTGGCAGATGGGTATTTCCACACTATGATGCTGAATGGTGAATCGCGGATAAAGCACAGGTACTCTGTCCCTGGTGAGCTGTACAAATAATTGAACATGATCCCCTGACAAGCTAGACCCTGTCACCAGGCCATTGTGTTCAGAGTCGAGCGCACTGGTCGCCTTCCAATATGTCGCAAAGTGCGTAATCTCGAGAGGATCACCATGGTAAGGTTTGATGACTTGAAAGCCGAACCGTAACTGGCCGATTGAGCGTAGTCTAGGATCAAAGAGTGGCAGAGTACATGACCCGGTACTGGATTTTTCGGCCCTAAACACGGTAGGTAGAGCGACACTTTTCGCAATCACTTTCGAACCAAAGGTAGGAAAGACCTCAAAATCAACAGCAAATGATTCTAGGTTATCGACATGAAATGAGATGGTCCTCGAATCTTCCTGAATAGGGAGCATGATTGTGCGAGGTATTAAATCGGAAAGCTTCGACGAAATGGTTAAGCGAGCAGCAGGATGGCGACCTGCTTGGTCAAAGCAAAGCGAGCCTGAGCTACCTGGCTCGAATAGAATTTGGACAAATACTTTCTTATCCAGGAAGTTGTGTCCGTAGCGTCTCAAAGGAATGATGGGTGGGGGCAGCGAAAGGTCAGGAATGCCATCAGCAGTGTCCATGTCACCCGAGTCCGCTATCTCGTGATTCATTGTAGTCGAACTTGGTTCCTGCAACCTCAAGCCATTGAGGATATCGAGGGGCTTTTGAGGTAATTGTGACTCACTACGATGAGACCACAGAAGGAGCATGCATTCCAGGTGTCCTTCCCATGCGGCATAGTACATCGCGGACAGCCCTTTCTCATCGACAGCACTGGCGTCGACCCCGAGTTCTAGTAGGGTACGCAAACAGTTCACACAACCTTCACTCGCTGCGTGGAAAAGCGGTGTCCATTGATACAACTTGTCCCTTTGGTCCATATCAGCTCCGTGCTGTTTGAGAAGGAGCAATAGTTCTGGGGGCTGGGAAGCACGTGCAACCATGTGCTGAGGGTAGAGTCCCTCAGCGTCCGGAAGCAGTTGGGCATTTCGTTCGAGAAGCATTCTGACTATCGGTATTGAGCCGTGCTGACAGGCGAGGTTGAGAGGAATATGGTCTGATTCCGATGCCGGTCCAATGCGAGCATTGTGCTGGAGAAGCTGCTCAGCACATGTCAACTGATTCTTGACGATGCTATGAATCAACGGTGTAAAATTGTTGTGATCCGCGGTGTCTACAGTATCAGGGCCAACAGCCAACAGCTCGCGCACCATATCAACGCGACCATGCATACAAGCATAATGCAGAGGTATCCTGCCGTACACATCTGCTCTGGACACATCGACCCCTGCTGAGATACCTGTCTTGAAAACAAAGCCCCGCCCTGAAATGGCGGCTTCATGTAAGCAATTTCGTTCATTGATATCATCTTCGGCATTGATATCAACTAATCCACTCTCCAGAAGAACTACAAGCACTTCATCGGAGTATTCGTTGATTGCTGCGAGAAAGGCCCGAGTCGCACGATCCCGGGCATCGGGGGCAGTATGAAGCTTGGCAGTCCACTCGCGTAGGGTTTGCAGATTGCCGGTAGTGGCAGATTGCAGAATTTGCGCATCGAGATCTTCCTCGTCGGTCCCAAAAGGCGGACCAACCCGGTCAGCTGGACGGGCTGTATCAAACTGGATATTTTCGCCTTCCGCCCATGCTTCGAGTTCTAGGCGAGCTGTGGTTGCTCGGTCTGAAAGATCACGCAAGACGTCTCGATTGAAACAAGGTTGCACTTCGACGGCTCGATGGAGATACAGCTCCTTCATGCGAGACTACCAGAAGAATAATTTGTGAGTCTGGGACACGGGAAAAAAGGGTAGTACCCAATGCAAAGAGCATAAATTCGTTCCAACCTTTGATGTTTTATCCCACTACATATGCCGTCAGCCGCGGTTTCCAGTAATTTGTCAACCTCTCCGTTTTGGGTGACGAACCTTTTTCAGAATTTTGGACATAGCAGTCTCATTTATTGCGACAAATTGCTATCGCAGAGAAGATACACCGTATTAGCACCAGAGAGCCGAAAAGCTAATTCCAATGAGGCACACTCACTTGTAATTTGTTCAAGTCGCCATCGAACTGTTGAAACCCTTCGATCAAGGCCACGAAATTGGCTGGAGCCTTGGAGTGCGACATTGCCCGAGACTGAACGACACGTTTCTTGTCCAAGAGGGTTTTCAAGCGCAGAGAGAACTATCCTCCAGTCAGCCATCGTCATATGGGGACACTGGTTTTGCCCGATAGGACAGGATATTCAAACCTCGGATTCTTTCTGTAGGTAAAAGGTATTGACTTTTTCAATCTCACGCTCCTATATTGACGGTTACTCAGTATTGGCACATGCATCGGTGATTGCAAATTCATACAAGTCGGAAGAAGAACACTTCCTTATTCGCGCGAAGGGCGGTTTGCGCATCGGGAGCATCCTGTCCTGCAGCAGTAGCCTGCGCGGGCAATTTGGGCGTCGCGCTCAGTTGCTTTATGAGCTATTCGCAGAAAGCTAGTCAGCAATAAGGAAGCCACCGTCTGTAACCAAAAAGGACCGACCTTCTTCAGAGCCTTGTAGTTCACAAAGCTGGCGGCATACTCCGGAAGATCAAGCTGCCTTCGTTGAATCTGCTTCCCGAACTTCCTATATATTGAAAATAATGATCAGCTCCATAATGCCCTGAAAGCAGTATTACTTGCGCCATCAAAAAAAAGAGAAAAGGATTCCTAATGCGCCGCCGGAACCTACATCTTGAGAAGTTCTTGTGTGAAAGTAAACGGTTCTTGAACCGACGAATACCCCTACTGGCGATCAGCGTCGAACAATGAGAACCCGGATATCGGCAGTAGCAGATCGTACACCGTCAATTGATCGCGTACGAAGCAGAAGAAGGGAATGAACAGGTCAATCCGGAAGGAAAGGATGAGGGAAATTCCTGCCCCTCTCTAAGCTCGAGACGACGACAGAAGCACGATGATGTCGAATAGTCGAGTGGGTCAAGACGACAGTCCGAAATCGTCAGTTGCGGTACGTAGTAGGAATAGAAACAATATCGGTAGGCGTTGTCCGGTTATACAAATGAGAGGCCACTGATCCTCGCAATGTGATAGTTTCGAGCTCGAAGGCGGAGAGAAGAATGCACACATCCGGACCGGGCCAGAGAATCAAAAGAAATGAAAGAGGGGGAGGCCGGACATCTGTCGTAAGGGTCCCTGTTGGTTGAAGACCCAGAGTAGGAAGGAAAGAGCACGAGAGGCAGATCGGGAGGTAATGCTATAGAGTGCCGTCAAGTGTCAAAATAATAGTAGTAATTAGTAGGTAGGACCTCGTCATTGGGGGGTCTCGCTGGCAATTGCGGGCTAACAATGCCTATGGGAGGGGCTTTTTTGACCCCGCTTGTCTGGAGGGGTTAAAGCAAGTTGGAAGAGGATTGAAACCAGAATAATAATAAAAAATAATAATATATAATAATTAGGGAAATCGAGACGATTTGACGGTGATTATTATTATTGATAACGAGCAAGGGCAGTATGTACCAGAGTATCGACGGAGACCTAAGCTCTCGCCGCAGGACAGGAGAAACTAAGGTATGTACTAACGCCCTTACTAAGGCGGAACAAGAGAGTGGGGACCTCTGGGTAGCTGAATGCAGCAACCAATCACCACAGCAGATCTGCCCACGTTCTGACTATCTGAACAGCCAGCATCTGTCGGATTTTCTCTGCTGTATGGATCGAGGGCTGCCACTCCAGAAAGCTAATGTAGCCGATCAAGAAAACTAGTCCCCTTTGATTCTAATTGTTTGTTGCTGACTTACTCCGTACTCAGAGAAGTGACAGACACCAACCATAGGCTGTTCGAGGGCAACGTGTTCTGCCGAATCCGTCTGGCAGCTGTGGCTAAGAAAATCTATCTCTTCACTCGGTCTGCTAGACGCGGCGGTTGCCTGAGACATCAAGCCCCTTGCTCAGTAAGGTAGCAACCGCTCTGAATTGACTTAAGCTACTTTGAGTGGACGCTTGGTGATCTGATCATCCGAGTCATGTCTACTTCCCTCAGGCACATATCGCCGGCTCTCATAACTAGTATGGTATAAAACTATGTGGTAGGTACCTATTATCAATACAGGCATTCCGTTCAGGTGGATTAGTTGGAACTTAGGGCAGGTGCCTTACTACCACTGGCCGGCAATACTTCAATGATGATTTGTACATGGTAGATAATACATTCTATGGTTGGTTCGGTAATTTACCTTAGCAGTTATCTGTCTTCATAGTAGGTAGCTACCGCGCCCTGCAGCTTGGCCTTCTGAAGATATGAAGTTTGAATAGATAGCATACCCTCGGTCTCGAGCCAATCATCGGAATATTCAAGTCTTTGATCGTCATCTGATGTCAGAGTGCATATTACGGAGCCTTAGTATCTACTTTAAAACCTTCATAGTTCACGGTGTTGCCGCCGCTGCGCTGATCCCTGCTTGGTATATTTTTAATACTATTCATCAGTAGCCAAGAAGATTGGCTACTTATGCCGGCCTTCTCATAGAAAGACTCTCGCAGTGTCTTCATGTCATTTACTACCGGAATAACTCACCCCGATTGTCTGTGTAGGCTGGTGCTACACCGGTGGTTCCCACCACACCTGGAATACTCCGCTATAGTGTGTGGAGCAATCAAGGGAATATACACGAACGTGGCTGACGAAAGTACAAAGATGACACTGTATGTATTTTAATGTGCAACTCTCTCAGAAGAATTACAGGACCATTGCATCCAAATATACAAAGCTAAGATGCAAGCAGTGTGACTCGACCCCACAACCTCGATCCAGAAAAGTCAAAGAATAACATAAAACGCAGATGGCCATGGGAACTGGAGATATTCATGCACGTCTGGAGCCGGTTCAGAATCTCCAGCATCTCGGATATCAAAATCAAAATGCGAATCAACAGCAGGCAAGCAGCCAGAAGAGAGCCCAGAAGGACACAGCGGTGTATAAAACTGGAAAAAAAGAATAAGAGGGAAAAGACGGTGCCTTAAGAAGCGGGAATACAGAATCTCATGAACATAAGCGAACTGTTAGAACAGAAGGTACATCGAGCGAAGGAATCATGGAAAAATCCTCAAAGGATGGGCTATGGAATAATGAGAAGAGCAGAAGAGAAGTAAGTCCAAGAAGACAGATTTTGAGCGAAGAAAACAAGAACGGCGAATCGTGATGGAAGGAGACTAAATGCTGACGGCACAAGATAATACCGAACGATTGGTCAGTAAGGTGCAGTGGAAGAGGCCGGCCCATATCAATTCGAGTCCTTTGTCAGTATCCTGCGGCCGCAGAAGCACTGGACAGGACTCTACCATATTCGGCAAAGACAAGGAGGCTTCATGTCATCCTTTCAAAAGTTTTGGGCGATGCCAGCGTTTCCTTGTCGCGGGAAGACCGCCGGGTTCTCGATCCGCGTATTGCGCCGGGCCTGGACATCTCGAATCACAGGCTGATTCGGGACATACGGACCGTCTCCATAAGCCCCGTACTGCCCTTGCATATCACTATAGTATGGATTATCCTCGTAGAAGGCAGCAGCCGGATGGGTGCCAGACATATGGCTTTCTTCCGAGGCATCGGATCTATTGGCTGCGGAGTAAGCAGACGAAGCATTGGACGGACCACGGTGGATGTCAGCGGTGCGATTATTAGAAGCTGCAGGAGCAGCTCCCAGGACCCCGATTGGTTCAGTTTCTTGCATCTGCCCTTCGGAAAATTGGATGGTACCGTCGCTCGGAGTTGCAGCGTGATGGTAGCCAGGTGCACTTCCAGCTTCCGACATAGCCAATCCCGGCCCGGCGCCGCTCGACAAATTCGTCGATGCTTTGCGGCCAGCGGAGGTCGTTCCCCAACCCCGATATCCAGATGCGTCCTCCTTGGGTTCGTATGCAGCGCCGCCACCCATGATGGGCGGTAGAGTCGGATCGTTATTCGGATTGAATCCGTACTCCTCCACCTCTTTTCTTCGTTCTTCCTCCGCCGCTTTCTTTGCCTTCCATTTGCGCCAGAAGTACAAGGCAGCTAGGATGATCAAAGCAACGGAGACGACGGGTACGACTACCGCTACAGCGATTGTGCCACCAGCAGAAAGTCCAGAACCACCCGAGCTTCCTCCTGTAGACGATGCAGTTGCTGACGATCCGGATGATGTAGTTGTCACTCCATTGGCTGAATTTCCAGTCGGGAGAGTTTGAGATGTAGATTCCGTCGAAGTAACGTAAATGGTCGTCGGTCCAGTATTTGTATTGGTAGGTGATGCAGTAGCGATAGTTGTGGTGACGCCGTCGGGGCTCCGAGAGGTCTCGGAACTGGTGGATTGTGTGGTCTGTGCAGTCGTCGTGGATGAAGTGCTTGTCGTGCTTGAAGTGCTTGTACTACTTGTACTGCTAGTCGTTGGTGGTTCTGGTGGAGTGGACGTCGTTGAAGTAGTTGATGAAGTGATCGAGGACGTTGAAGTTGGCTCGGATGCGGTGGGTGGAATTGACGTCTGCTCAGCAGTTGTTTGGGCCGGCGTACCGCCATTGGCGTTGACACTCGTCGGAGCTGCCTGTGCTGTTCCTATAAGAATCGTTAATCGACCGTCTGATCGCGATTGAACGGACCAATTCTGATAGAGAGGAAACCATCGTGGGCAGGCTGGCTAATCCATACCAGAAGACATGATTCAGTCGCTCTCCTGAGGTGATACTCTCCAAGAGAAATCTAATGGTACAATCGGGAGCGCAAAAATCCAGACGCGCAGATAACGTGGGTACAGTCGTCTTGTCTTTTGACGCGAACGGCGCTTCCAACTAAGATGCAGGGTCGAGCAATTCACTTTCTCGACGTTGTTGGGGATATCAGCAGACCGAAGGTTGACCGACCGTGATTTCGTGGAGGGCGAGCGTGGGCCCGAAGTCCCATCAACAATTGGGAAAAGAGACAAAAGTATGAGAAATGAAACAAAATAATAGTGAGTGAGAGAAGAAATGATAATGAGTGGCTGTCGACTACGACACAGTAAACGATTGCGCGCGCAGCGATTATAGGAGTTGCAGTCAAATGTGGTCAGAATTGAGGCCGACGGAGGTACAGTCTGCGGGACGGTTGATGATGATCAGGGGCGAATCGAAATAGAAACGTCCACCGGGAAAACGCAGGAAAGAAACCTGGCAGGTACCTACACAGGCTCCATGAGATGACAGTGGAAGACAATAACTGGAGATAGATGATAATAGGTACAATATAATGGTAATGATGAGGTTAATTCGACCGTTTGAGAAAGGAAACGGTTCGAAGGACGAAGGAAAAGCGAGTTAAAAGAAAGGGAATGAATCGAAGTGAGAGTGGAGATGCAGAGAATATCTAGTAATAATACAGATAAATCATGGATCATGAATAATAGATTCCATTGCTAAAGCCGGTTTCTCTAGTGGTATTCATCCCTAGTGACTTTTAAGTGGGCTCAAATTCTTCTACTTTCTCTTAAGAGGTGACCATATTCGGTACATATCTACCTGTTGGCAAATGTGTATACTAAAGTTCCCTGGTACAGTAGTATCTAGCTATTTAATGACATATTAAAGTCTTCTATTTTCAAGACTAGCACCTTAGGTTCTCGCGATAGCTCTGACTTCATTTAAGACCATAGCTAAATAAAAACATTGTTGTACATTCTTTAAAGCAAATGTGTCCAACAGTTAGGTACCACTAAGGTACTGAATTTGGTGTGCTTGCTGTAATTGATTACCATTCACCACTGGCCCATGGAACCCTCCGGTATTATTAGCAAAAGACAAATGCGGCCATGCGGTCGAATGGATTACAGTGTACTCCAAACATCCATGTACTTCGGAAAAGGAAGTGCGGAGTTACTGCAACCAGCATGTATATTTAATATAAAGGTTGTTTTCATATTTTACAACGGAGGTAAGTTAGTTCCTCATGCTCTCAGCAACAGCATCTTCTTAACTAAACAAACATCTGGGACCGAAGTGGCCTTTATTTAATGCTTGCGTCAACAGTATCCACAGAGGAATTAGTTCGCTAGATCTGTACATACACAGCAGTAGGTAGTTACTATATTTTCTACCCCCAGTATTTACTCTGTACATCAGTGTCTAGGTGAGTGTCGATTAGACAGTCGTCTACCTTACAGACAAGTGCTTCATGGCCCAGAGCACTAGGTGGTAATTTAGTGGTCTTGAAGTAGAATATCATCGCTGATTGGTGGAAAACCAAACGGATTCTTCTATTAGTTAGTACTGATATGGATACCTCGGTCATGTACGGAGCGGAGCAGTCAATGACTGAATAACAAACAGCATTGTGTTTTTCTATTTTTGTTGTTATCTCTCAGTCAGCATTAGCTCTACTTTCTCACAGAGTATGTTTCTCTCTCTTCCCTCGTCCTCCCTCAAGCTTTTCTGCGTATCTAATAATTACCCAAGGTTGCCCTCACATTGAAGTATTAGAAAGCGACCGCCGAATATTTTGTACATGCTTTTCCGCAAGTGGACTTTGGTTCAGTTCAGACGATTATGAATTACTCCCGGGCCACAGCCCTAATCCGTTGTGCAGAGCGGATCACCTCAGCCCATATCCATGGATAGGATCAGGACTACAGTCAACAGTGCCGGGCATACCTACTTACCCTACACCGGAGTTAACTGACAATTTTGTACCATGAATGAAGGGTATCTCTCGGAACCAAGGCTACCCTCGCACCAGTTCACTACAATAATAAATATGACTAACCAGCAGCTGTTCAGCTTGTGTTCAGACCTTACCCACGATTAGTCATCTAGCATGTCCAGGTAACTAAGAGATAGTCCGCACTTACACTCGCAGGAGACTAATAAACTTGTTAAGCCCATTCTGACCATGGATAATCTTGATAGATCTATTATTCAGGTGGTCTTGCATTGACATGCTATTTGTTTAGTTCTACTCTTTCCAAGTCCGTCACTTGCATGTTTCTACGTAAGATTGCTGCTTGGGAGAGCAGGTGGAGGTATAATTTCCGATATATCTCGAGTCTAGGAATAGGTAAGTAGAAGAACACATGGTTATATTCAGACGAACACACCATATGGAGAAGCGGGAGGATTTCACTTTGTAAATCCACTGTCGGTCTGAATCCAGATATTCAAAACAGAAATTTGATTTACCGGCTGGGGGCCAGAGATCAAACCAGGACCCATCATCTCGCTTCTGAGTACTTGAAAGATGAATTCGGGTGTGGAGACAGCACCAAGTGAAAGAATTTTAAGTATAGTCTATTTCTCCACAAGCCAGACTCGCGCCGCTCAAGGAAGAATTCAAAAATAGAGCCTGAGACGCCTGACGGCACAAAGCCATGCTCGACTTACTGTTCTTTAGAACAGTATGCGGAAAGCAGGAAATGATCACAATCACACTAACAGAACAAAGCCCCATTCACAGACAGTATCTCAGATTTCACTGCCGCTAAAGCCTTGAAATCAAGTAGATAGGAAGATCAGAGAATAGAAAAAAGAAAGAAAAAAAAAGGAAAAGATCCAGCTTCATATATCTTATGTACCCCATGGACGTAGAATTGCCAGTAACATTGATCCCAGTTTCTGGGGAGACAGCGCCCATTCCGGAACAAATAACAAGAGAAGGTCGTGAAGTACCCTAGCGACATTGTGGAAAGATAGTCATCACCTGGAGGAGCAGAAAATCAAATCTTGACGATAGCTTTCTATGTTTGCCGCATATCCCATGACGGACGGAGATTGGACATCAAGTCATCCTTCGTACCTACAGTCTCTGGGGGAAGCCGGCTGACCCGATACGCACCCGTGCGAATGTTATGCAGATGAGCGGCAGAGATCCCTGTGCGGTTGCTATGAATGCTGCCAGCGTCGCTTGCGGTCTCTGCGTTCTTGAAGCGAGGCGGAGGCGCGAAATCAAGGTTATCGAACGTTCCTGATTTACGCAATGCATGCCTAAGGAGATTGTTAGTTTTGTGATCTAGATCTTACTGGAATACAGACTTACGGGCTTGGTATCGGCGCGAGCTCATCGAAAGCGGAGGCAAGAGGTGTACGAGCAGGTGCTACCGGAGTGTAAGGGCGCAGTCCACCAAGAGGTGTCTCTGCTCGTCCTTCCTTTTTGTCCTTGAAGTTCATGCCTGGGGCATACTCGGCAGCGATCATAAGGGAATCCTCTTTCAGCAAGTGAGGAGAAGGTAGAACTTGAAGAGGTGATGGGGGCGGCATTGGCTTGCGAGGAGCTCGAGGCCCGGGCAACCGATGAGAAGCCGAAGAGAAAGCACGAGGTCCCGGATAGTTGGACCGATCGCTGGCACCACCCACAGAGCCTGTAGCCATATGCCTGGCAGCTCCTTGGAAGCGGGGTGGTGCGCGGGGGGGCGGCGTCATGGCACGACGATTGACGGGCTCAGCGAACGGTGCTGGAACTGCATCGTAATATTCACCAGTGGTAGGATCGTAGACGTAACCATCATCCTGAAAGTATTCTGGACCGTATTCCTCGTAGATAGTTTCCCTGCCCGTCTTAGACTCGTCAAAGTACTCCTTGTAAAACGACCGAATACGGTTGGCACGCTGCTCAGGATTATCTGAGGGATCCTCTGGAGGCAGAGGGCGAAGTCCCAGGGTGAATCTACGTGTGTCACGACGAACATCAAGGCTTTGATTCTGAGACTGCAGCGGCTCCTGGGGGATAGCAGGAGCTGCAGCATAATGTGGGGCCGCGTCACGCTTCTGGGCATCTTCAGCCCCGTCGACATTCACTGCCGGGATCTGAGGATGAGACTTTCTATTATCACCATAGTCGCTCGCTGCATCGCTCACAGGAAGTGAAATTCGAGGTGTTGGCATGGACGGTGACTGCTTTGAAGGCGAAGTCGAGTCAAAATTGGTCGACTGATCTTCATGAATGGGACGACTGTGTTGTTCACGGGTGTCTAGATGCAGCTCCAATGAAGGGTCCATGGCGTTCTTGGGAGGTTGTTGAGGCAAATTGTCATGGCGGGACTCCGAAGATGATATGTCCTCGCCGCTGTCGGCATGGCCACCTGGCGCTGGACTTGTTCCACGGCTACCGCTGACTCCCGGTATATGAACAGGGCTCAAACTGCGTGGCAGATTCAGCTGCAACCCCACATCCTGCCCATTTCCTTGGCCCGGCGGACTGTGCAAGCTACCACCGTCCGAAGGAGCATTATACAGTGGCGGTGACGAACGCGAAATTCTCTGGGCGTTCTGCAGTAAACCTTGGTTCATGTCATCTCCTCGCAGACTGGCTTTACTCTGTGATCTGGAGAATGCCGACGTGTCATCATGGAATCCCCTCGGTTGCGATCTGATAGATGCATTATCACCGAGGAATGAACTTGCATGGCGGTACTTATCGTCATCACCAATCATAGACCGTGAAAGGGAGTGTAACGACTCCCGGGAACCATGCAGACCAGGAGGAAGGAGATAGGGGCTTGGACCTATGTCGAGGGACATTCCCTTGGAATGCATGTTGCTTCCTTTCTCTGCCTGCGTCATTTGTTTAGACCCAGCTCTGGGTTCCAAGTCTAAGCCAAAATCTAGAGATTTATGCTTGTCATTGGCATCTTCCTGGCGAAGCTTCTTCACATTCCGCCGATGCAGATAGAATAGGACGATAATGGCGCATACAATTGGGATACTGGTCGCTCATCAGCCCATGCATAAGAAACAGACCAGGAACGAGAAATCCACGTACACTGCGCCTAGTACAATCGGCAAGGTCGTTGTACTGGACGAGTTTGTATATTTCTCGCACGCACTGGAGGTGTCACCCTCAGGACAACGGGTGCTTGCGAACGTCGTAGATGTTGACGGCACCCTTTTCACAAGGGTTGGACCTTCGGTGCCAACCAAGAGAGGCATACGGTCTCGAGGCACAATGTCTGGTCGACGCGGCGGGGAACGCACGGACATGTGGATTCCATGACGGGGAAAATGTTGATGTTTGGGATGATGATGCATGGTCGTCCTAACTCGTCTGGTCTCAGTGACTTTTTGAGTCGGACGCCCGATACAAAGATCTCTAAGGTCAGTGGACCCCTATAGTCGTCGGGTCGATTCGAAGGGGCGGGGATTGCAATGAATTGCGAGGACCAGCGATCAAATCCAGCAATCGACGGTCTCTAATCATGAATGCAAGAGTACGGGTGGCATTAGCTGGGCAAAAAAAGGCTTATAGGCAGGCCAGAGATGGGAGAATATCGCTAAACAGATTGGATTAGCAGGGTAGCGAAGGCAGATGCGCTGCCGAAATTGACACTGTTCGACCAAGGAGCGAACGGGAACGGGTTTTTCCCCCTAAAGGAGTGGAAACTGAAGCCAGCAGACTTGAGTAAATGAGTGTGAGTGATCTCCTCGAGGAGACCAAGTTAGAGAAACTGAATCAACAAGCAAGCAAAAAGGAATGGATAGGATGATAACAATAATGGAAGAAAAGGAACAAGAAAAGAGAGAACGACCAAGGGGGATAACCACTAAGGAGAGATAGCGGATATTAGACTAGCAGGTGAGGTTAGTGCAAAGATGAGGAGACAGTACAGAGTAATAATAACAATACTTGTACTAGTCACACTTGTGTGCTAAGCTTGTCCATACCTCTCCGGCTCTCCACCTAGCCTCACCTGGAGGTAATATTTAAAATCCATAACAATAATACGTTAATAACCAACATGTAGATCCTCTGGCAAGGTAAAATTCAGCTGTTGACCCTGATTGTTTTATGATAATGAAGTTTTAAAAAAGCTTCTGGGTTCATTAACTAGGTAGGTAGGTACCTTGCTGTACTCCGTAGATACGGAGTACACAGACAGCCATAGGTAGCTTAACACATACAGTTGTGGGAAGTAGGTAGTACAAACAATTTCAGGCACGACTGTGTGTGAACCAGGTACCTCAGTACCTAGAATACCTACAGGTAAATGTAAGGAGTCTGAGATCCTTCACCTCTCCGGGTAGCTTATTTTACAGGTAGTCCATGCCAGGTACTGCTGTACTTTATACTTCATAATCTGTACCTACTCCATATATGATACCACCTCTGCACTCTATGAGATAACCATCTGTCTATTCTCTCTTGCCTGGGATGAGAGACAGAACTGCAAGAGGTAAAGGACACTCTCTTGGTACCACTAGTCAGGTACGCCGTACGGATACCAATCATACAGGTTTGGTACCTGAAAAGTGGCGACGGGATGAACAACCAAGGGTTTCATTAGCCCCACTTGAACCCCCTTAATTGAAAATTATTGGTGGCTTTGTGCAAAGTATATATTATTAGCAGGTCAGCTCAGGGGTAAGACTTTCTGTGTTGGCAACGGCAAGAGTCTAGACTATCTGTAAGGTTTCTGCAACTGTTATGAGAGGTACTCTGTATGGAGTACGGAGTAAAATGGTTAACTAACCATGCTTAATTGCTTATACTGATCATTATAAAACCCCTCCCTACTGCTTGGGTTGCTTGGAACAAACTATGGAATAATTGCTAATGGACTAGATAACCTAAGAAAACTATACAGCAATGATATTCCTTGACCCTGCTCAGCTCTTTAAGCTGACACTCAGTTTTATCCTACAATATATGAGTCTTGATCTCTGAAGTACGTAGTTATGTGAGGGCATGACGGCCGCACTTATTGCCTGAATGATACCAGGCCGCCTGTACATTGTCAAGAAAATTATCTGCCCTTTAGGACGTGGAAGCTATCCTCCCTGAATAGTGGTATGGATACGGACCCTGAGGAAGCCAATAGGCGCAGGGACTACTAGATATAACAAAGCTTCAACTCACGCATGTGCGTTGAGTCCGTTGGATTCCTCTCCATATTATTCGTTGACCACTAACCACTTACCGTCAATTGTCCATAACTAGTTGAGGGAGTTTACTTTAAAATGAATTTGAAAATAGATAGCATATTCTATGCTTTTAAAATGGCATAATTCTACTGTGGTTCTATTTCTTTCTTTGGTTGCTACTAAGGACATGCAAAGGGTTCTCTTCATATATGTGATTTATGAGGAAGGTGTCAAGTTAATATAATGCCTCGGATGATACATACTAAGTTGTATAGGGTAGAATGTATAATATCTCTCATACATACCACTGCAGTAGTCAGGTCATCAGCTAGTGGACTAGTCAAAGTTAGTGGAGGGTTGCCATGATAATATGTTCAATATTGCTTTGAGGATCTATATGTAGTGTATTGAACATGCTTCAACCATGATCTTTATTTTTTTAGCTGTGATTCCTTCCTTTGCAAGGGAGCAGCATACATGATCATATAAAACATCCTTCACTACCATCTTTCTGAGAAAGGCTATAGTGAGTCTCATGTCCTTTATTGAATTCATAATTTCATATATTATAATTCCTGAAAATTTAGAGTCTACTACAATTTCTATTATTATCATCAACGTAGCATGGGCACGAGGAGGAAATAAGGTTATTTTTGCTCCCCTTTCAATTGTGCAGCATCATGACGTCAAAAGTAGAGCCCTACTGTTGCCGACGCCATCAGATCGGTGTCCGACCTGCCATACAAAATTCTATTTCTGTTTTGTAGCAACAAACTCATAGTCCAGACATATTGGCCATGCCTATCTACTGTTATCTTCGTTTCTTTAAATACTTCCTGTATTCTTCAACAATATCATGGAGAAGACAGGGTGAGTTGCGCCCCTCTCTTCCTTGAAGATCATGCAGTGATTTCAGACATGAACCTGGCCACAAAAAGTTATGTCTTTTTGTTTAGGAGGCCAGACTTCAATATTGCCTTTTATCACCAGTGACAGCAACTAGGTAATGGTGCTACCACTCTTACATAGTACTTACCTACCTATGTACATGACTGATTGCTTACCTGATGATGATGGTGACGGATGATGATGCCTAAAACAACCTTGGCCGCTTCTTTCTATGTGTGCCTCTTGCAGCCAAATCAAAAAAAGCCCAAATAAAAAGGGTCAATTTCTGAGAACAATATCCCTATCCATGCACTGATTGTATGGCTTGCATTACGAACAATAGAGCCTTAACTGTGGCCGCATGGAGCAGAGCGAAGCACAAAAAGACGTGGACATCAAGGAAAATTCCTCGTGTCGGGATTTTCTCCGAAGAGGCGGCTTGAGATCATCTTCAAGTAAGTCCAATTTGCCGCTATGGTTGGGTTACAAGCCCACTCGAATCGCGTAGCTTCGCACAGTCTACTTGATTCGCCTCTTCAAGTGGACGCCCGTACGATGCTGCTTTGGAAATCTTGTCTCAAACCAAATTCATCCCTATCGATATGTTATAAACTCTCCGTCCTTCCTGCCTCGCCGAAGGGAATTCTCCTAATTTCTGCTATGATCTTTAGCACTCGTCTTCTAGGACGCGTGCGTCATTCTCCGCATGGATTCATTGTCGCGGGATCTCGAAAAGGCTGAATTGGAGGCATACCGAGCCCCAAGCCGCTATCAGAGCCCCAATCATGGCGGCCGTGCCTCTCGGTCTGACTTCCTCTCATCCTCAGTCACGTCTTCCAGCTCGTCAACGCAAGCGCAAGAGGGCGACTTGTCGCAGATTCAGACTGCCCAGACGCTACGAGGTGCTGGTCTAGAACGACATCCAACAGCACTCAGTCGCATTGCGACTCAGAGAAGCCAGCATAGCGCCACTGTGGGTGCTCTTAAGCCACCCGTGTCAAAGAGGCCTCTGGCAGAATTTGGCGCAGGAAAGCCATATCCCCCACTGCTTCCAGAGAGAGAGGAATATGTCGTCGAGTTTGCTGGTCCGGATGATCCTCTGCATCCTCAGAACTGGTCTATCAAGAAGAAGTAAGACTCTCAGGGTTTGCGTCGCTCACCTCAGAAGACTAATGGCAACCAACCTCTGCATATAGGATTGCAGTATCCGCCATGCTGGCATACACAACTTTCAATGCGACTTTCACAAGCAGCATCTACTCTACCGCCAATTCTGTTGTGTCATTGAAGTTTCATGTCTCGACCGAAGTAGGTACTCTGGGCCTCTCACTGTATGTCTTGGGGTTTGCGTGTGGTCCAACATTTTTCTCGCCGTTGTCTGAGCTACAAGGCCGGCGTCTACCCATTCTGGTTGGCATGTTCGGCTTTACCGTCTTTCAGTTTGCAGTGGCTACCGCAGAAAACCTCCAAACGATAATAGTATGTCGTTTTTTCGGTGGCTTTTTTGGATCGTGTCCCATCGCTGTTGTTGCCGCGGTGTTCTCTGACATCTATGACAACCGCCATCGAGGCCTCGCGATCACGGTTTTTACCATGACAGTCTTTACCGGCCCGCTCTTTGCTCCTTTTATCGGTGGCTTCATCGTTGAAAGTTACCTAGGCTGGCGTTGGACGGAATACCTCACTGGAATTATGGGCGCCTCGGCTTTTGTTCTAGATTTGTTCTTTCTGGAGGAGACATATCCTCCGGTTGTGCTAATCGGGAAAGCTGCTGAGCTACGTCGGCGAACGAAAAATTGGGGCATTCACGCGAAGCAAGAGGAGATCGAAGTTGAATTTGGAGAGCTTATCCGCAAGAATTTCAGTCGTCCACTACGGATCTTGTTCACTGAACCGATCCTGCTCCTGCTAAGCATCTACATGGCATTCCTCTATGGCTTGCTATATCTATTCTTGACCGCATACCCAATTGTCTTTCAGCGCATCCACGGTTTCAGTAAAGGCGTTGGGGGGCTTCCTTATTTTGGGATAATCATCGGCGAATTTTTGGGCGGGATATGTATTATTATGCTCCAACCATGGTATAACAGACGACTGAGTGCGAATAAGGACATACCCATTCCCGAATGGCGTCTACCCCCGGCCATTATAGGTGGGGTGGCCTTTTCCGGCGGTCTTTTCTGGTTCGGTTGGTCAGGGTACAGATCTGATATACATTGGATCGTGCCAACTCTGTCAGGTCTCCTCACCGGCTTCGGACTTTTCTGCATTTTTCTGGAATGTCTCAACTTTATTGTCGATGCCTATCTCGTCTTGTACGTCGCTCCCTCCAATATGTCTCCATCAGAAGCTATGCTGATATCTTGCCACGTAGTGCTGCTTCAGCCCTGGCTGCAAATAGTGTTTTGCGTTCTATAGCTGGCGCAGGATTCCCACTTTTTGCAACCTATATGGTACATTCGACCCTCCTTGCTAATTCCGCCTTTTGACGTCTCGTTTCGTACACTGACACGCGCACAGTTTAATGCTCTAGGCGTCAACTGGACTGTGACTATTCTTGGATGCGTCGCTGCCATCCTGATGCCCATTCCGCTCCTCTTCTACTTGTACGGACCCAAGATCCGTGAGAAGAGCAAGTTCGCAATGGAATATATTGTAGCCGTTCAGGCTCACAACGATGAGCATGCAGAATGACAATTTTTATCTACCTCAGTACGGATACAGATGGCGGCTCATTCAGGAGAGGAGAAGAATCATGGATGGTCTATGCGATCGCGCCTGATAAACTTGGAACCTCCGTGATGGACCATCTTGAACAATTTGCACATACCTTATTGCTTGTTGAGCGTCTCGTCCTATCATATAACTGGGCAGGATCGCGTTCAAAAAGTTTCGTTATTTGACTTGCGATACCCCTATGGCTTGGATTTACGTTGGTCTTGTCTTTGGCGTGACAGCAGATGGTTTGTACAAGGTCATTAATCTCAATGACAATAAGACGACGTGTGTACATGTTGGAATCCAGCAGGAAGCTTCCAGCGCCCGAATCTCGTATGAGATTGCTCTTCAGAGAGAATCGGCGTTTACTCCATATGGAGACATTAACGTCAGATACTACTGGAATACTGTCGCTTCATTCCATGGTCTTTTATTACATTATGTACTCTTTTCTCCCCCTCTAGTAAGATAACGTCAACCCAGCTTTAACCAGAATGACATGTGGCCGTAACCTTGATTTTGACGCCAACGTCGATACCGCCTCGCCTGCCCGGTGCGTGTTGTGCTATTTCAAAGCAAATACCAGCAGTGGGAGGTGTAAAAGACGCAAAACAAACCCCGGGATAGACCCAGGCAATTGTCAGACAGGACCGCCATTTTGTGACACAGAATGGAAGGTCGGCGTAAAACAAAAAAAAGGAAAATCATGACAAAGACGAGGAAAGAAAAATTAACACATTGATGGTGCCCATACAAGAATAGACGAGGAAAATGACATCGGGCGGAAAATGTACACCAAACCCACAAATACAAGATGAAGCCCTGTTCAGAACGAGAAATCTTTTTCGTAGACAAAGTTAAAACGGCCTGACATTCCGGATAGCAGAAGATTAGTGACGGATGGGGATCTCGGGCTCGAAAAGGTAAAGAAGGAAAACCATGTCGGGGTTCTATTCACGTCGTTTCGTAATGCTCGAGTTAGTCGTCAAAAGATCAAGGAACAAGGAAGTAGTACATGAGAGACAGAGAGGAGGGCATGGAAAGGTGGATGGAGTGACGTCATTCGACCCTCTAATTGACACAATGGGTTTCGTAAATCAAGTGGTTATCATCAGTAGGCTGATCAAAGATCCGGCTGAATGGCGGATCAGAAGACTGCGCTTTGTCATCGGGAGTCGTTATCACGCCCTCCTCCTTGCGAATAACTTCTTTCAGGGCTCGGGTTACCACACCGGCTCGTATGACGAGATCATGAAGAGACTGCGTATCAAACGGGAGCTTTTTGGAGCGCAAACAATGACGACCGCGGAGAGCGGGGTCATGTGAAACGCGTTGTTGATAGATCAGATCCAGAACCGACTTCGCTTTGGCAGACGTGTCACAGGAGACGCTGAGATTTGGAGGTAACTTCTCGGAAAGCGAAGCTCGCCAGGAATCCCCGCTTGTCCGCTTCGACGGATCTGCTAGGTTGGACGACTCGCCTTCAGAGTCATCGAAACTGAAAGTAAGGGAGGTCGGTGATCTCGGAGGGGAATCATTGTTTTCCTCATCGTCAAGCGTGGCTAAATTGACGATACCCTCAGCCTCCTGCCAGAGCTCACTCGATGGACCTTGAACTATATTCAGAAAGCTGGCCCGGTGACGAAGACGTTTAAGCTCCTCAACCAGTAAGGTCAATTCCTGGACCTGCCCGAATTGTCCGTGAAGGCTCGCTTGACGTTCCAGAATGGCTGCGGGAACTATCATGCCCCGTCGAGAACTCGTTCTACTTGGCCGCATGTTCTCGTTGTCCACTTCTGCATCGTCGAACTCGAAGTCGCTGTCCCAATCCTCGCTAACGCCTTTACTACCCAAGCCCCAAGTTCCAAATTTTCCAGATGTCTGACGAGATTCGCTGGCGATTGTAGGTTCTCTCGCCACAGGAACACTTTGGCTGCGAAGATGCAATGAGTTCGGACCCCTCCGCCCTGGAGCACGACTGCCACGGAACTCAGGGCCATTTTTCCCGTGAACAGTTCGGGGCCTTTCGTCCATTCCCGAGGCGTCGCGGTCGTTTCGAGACTGTTCCGACCAGTCAAATATGTTCATTTTTCGGCATGACCCAAGCGACTCTTGAGAGACGCTGCGCAATTTGTGCAGTGCAAATTCCTCGTCCTGATCATGGGATGAATTTGAGTGGACGTGAGCACGGGTATCATTGCCTTCGGCGTAGAAGTTGGAAGCTACCAGAGGATGACGGGGAAGAATGAACGGTGAATTCGTCTCACCAGGCAAGGCGGCAACCGTGCTGCGAGCATCTTCATCTTCGGATAGGTCCGAGGGAAAGGATACCCTGCTGTCTTCGCTGTCGTCTAGTTCTGCTATCTCACGGGCTCTAGCCGTTGCACCAGAAACCGCATCGCTGTCGATTCCCAAGTCGCATATAGCCGGAGCCAGTCCAAGCGGCATTCTTGGACCGCGAGGCTCGGGCGCTTCGATTCTAATCTCGTGGTCCGCAAGACTCTCTACTGGATCCTTGTCAAACATGGTTTCAATCTGCGAGCCCCGAGAACCGGAGTTGCTACCGATTGTGAAGTGAGTGCGGATTGAGTCAAATGCGGTATCAGTCAAGAAATCTGATTCATCTTCATCGCCAGACGTAAAAATACGGGTATCATCGGACCCAATCGCGGATGAAGCTGGATCTGAGGCCGCGATTGAATGGCGTTTGGGACGTTGGCGGACGGACCACAGGAAAGTTAAGTCTGAGGTGCGAAAGAATGCATTCTGGTATGCTGATAGTGCTACCGCGTCCGATGTCAAGGGGCGGTTTCCGTAATCCCGACAGAGACCCAGCTCCGCTTTGTACTCTCGAAGATATGAAGGCGTAATAGAACGCCGCGATCTCATGATCTTCGCCGTCAGGAAGTTAGGATATCCTGCCTTGAACGCGTCAGGAGGCCGACGGAAGATGTTTGGGTCGGTGATGTTACGCTTCCCATTTAATTGTCTCGACTCCGAGGTGGCCGCTTTCGAACTTGGTAACTCTGGGAAGGGTGTCGATACTGCTCTCCTTTTTGGCCAGACCGGAGGTCCACTACTGGGCTGTTTGGAAGCTGCTGTGCTTGAGCCTTTTTCAGGTGACTTCGGGTCCGCTTCGTCGAGTACAATAGAAGCAGCCCCGCTGTTGCTTTCCACTAGGGAAGGTGCGTCTCGGGCACGCGGTGGATCATCAAGTTTGAAGGGGTCTCGAAACTGGACTGGAGAGGCAGGAGCAAACTCATTCGAAGTGATGTTTATTGCAGGTTCTTTCACCGTGATGGAGGTCGCCAGAAGAAGCGCTGGGAGAGCATCCGGGCTCGGTAGGATCCGCCGTAGAGCTTGTTCCTTCGGTCTTGTCGCAGTGGACAGTCTTCGGGCGAGTCTCTCGGTCAGCCCCTCCAAACTGGCTCTTAGATATGGCTGCCATGCGCCCCCCTCAATGTCAATGGAGGAGCTTGCCTCGACAGAATGCGACGCGGGATTTATGATAGAACCAGGTTCAAAGTTTAAGCTGTGAGTTGTTCTATGCCGTAATATTTCAGACCGTTGATAGCTCGTCGCAGGTCTCCGCAATTGCGAAGGTGCCCAGGGCGACGATGGCGCATGCGCAGATGAAGGTAGACCATTGGAATGCTGCGAGGGGGGTCGCTTCACAAGCTTGTTTGGTACTCTGCGCTGACTGGACAGCCGTGATAAGCCTGGGCTTGTGGGGTCATTGGACGATGGAGACAATGGACCATTATTTGAGAGGTGGCTCTCCTGCGGCTGGATCGACAGACGTCGCAACCAAGAAGAGGATGGTCGTCGGGAATGCGAGGGCGTATCGCTGTCCTCTTTTAGATGCGAAGGTGGACTGGTCATTGTATGGCCTCGACGCCGACGTATTACACCCGCAAATGAAGACTTTCTCCGAGACTGTGAGTCCCCGGAATTAACCTCTGGTGAAGCGACATCGCTGTGAGGCTGGGAAGAGTCTGCGATATGATGTGCTTTTACATCGCAGACTGTGGAGGGAAAAGAAGGAGAATCTGGAGATATGGTACCGAAAGCCGGCGATACAGTGTTGTTTGCTGTAGGCGCACGATAGTCACGCAGGAGGGTCTTTCTTCGAAATCTACCTTGTTTGGAGGAAGGTCGATCTATGCGACCGAGAGCGAAACCGGTCGCTGCAATACCGACAGTGCTGACCGCACAGAGCTGACAGAAAGCGAGACGAGTTAGTGTCAGGCCAGTCAAGCAGTGGTCGATCGCAAACACCAGTGGAGACAGATCAAGAAACTTTGCTGCCCGGAGATCACGCGCAGAGCTTCCTACTGGCGCTCAAGGGTGGTTTGATTAATTCTCTTTGTAGAGAGAATGGAATTTATGGCAGGAAAATGGCGATATCGCAGAGGATGAGGGAAGCGGCGGACTTACAGTAGAAACATGCTCCATCCTCAGAGGGTGCTGAGAACAGTGTCAGACACCACAGAACTCAGTCCAGCCACATGGGACATTCCTGTCTGCATAATCATGCACAAGGAGGAATTATTTGTAGAGAGATAAGGCTCAATAGGCGCATGTAGAGAAGAATGCGACAGTCGAATGAAGCAAACCAGTGGCAGTTGTGAATGAGGGAAGTGAGAGGTGGAAAGCTGTATGAAGATACACCCGCCGTTGAGCGCAATAACAACAATAATAATAAGAAGCGGAGATTGTCTGGGGGGTTAGGGAGGGGCCGCTGCAGCTGAGGCGAAATGTCAATGTAGGTACGGGAGTACACTGCAAGGAAGTGAAAGAATGGGGGAGGGGGAGGATTGTAAAGAATGCAAGAATAAGACGATTGTAGTAGTAACTAAAAATAATAAGGAGAGAAAGATGATCATGAAAGAATCAGATTCTGGCTTCGCTGCTCTTTTTCTTGCAGAAAGTCGTCGTGGAGAGGATAACAATTCTAATAATTATTGGAGAGGAGCTCAGCTCCCCAGAGTGAGCAGCTGGGAAGGATCTGGGTTAAGGAACAGGAAATAAGAATAATGCTCGAATTGACCACAGGATAAAGAGAGGCATGGGACGCAGCCACTAAGTAGATACGGGAGCATCAGAAGCTGGTTAGACAGGTATGTAAGGAAGGTAGGTAGTCCTAAACAGTTTGACAACTTTATTGACTAGTACTATTAGGCATTTTTAGCTTCGACTCCTCCCACGGGCGATATTCTTCTGGTTCTACTCCGCAGTCTAACCGTCTCCTTGACTCCTTGGTCCGCCTTTTTTACACTTTCGGTAGATAGTGGCATCCAGGGCGGAATATCAAGATTCTAGATACAGCACTTAATCGATGCTTGGTTGGTTCTATGGTCATGCTAGGAGGATGTCAACTCTCCGAAATCTCCATGTGGCCAGGCATTAGCTATTTCCAATGACAGACGATTCAATCGAGAATTCGATAGTCATACATCGTACAATAATTATGATTGTAGTCCTTGCCTTTCGAATCAAAGGCTATTATTCTAGGAATATCAACCTCAAACAAGTGATCGATAACTAGTACATTCTCACGGGCCACCATGCTTTGTTTACTTCCATCTCACCAGGCAAAAGTTTCTACCGGCATACTCCATACAAAGCAATGAACTCACAAGAAACTAGGTCACCGCCATAAGGTTTCGACAAGGTCTAGCCTTTTAGGACGGTGTTTGAGCAGGGAAAAGCGGTGGAACCGGGAATTTTTCTCTTTTTTTCTTTCTTGTGCACAAATCTGGTGAACATCTACTGCTGTATGGACTATGGAACTTGAATGCAGCCCCATATGGATATAGGCCACAAGCAAGCATCTTGAGGTAGAGGAACTGATGAGCATGAAACGCAGCCAGCCAGTTGAGGTGACAATAATTGGACCCACGACCGGTAAAGGTACCTACTTGGTAGCCCTCGCACTCATTATCACGGATATTGATTCAAAGGAAGGATTACCAGAATAATTTATTTGTCTCTATATTTTTTCTTTATTATTATTACTAGCCATAATAACAACAAGACCTGTTTGGTGCATCATTATTTGTGATTGAGCCTGAGGAGCTGCAGGTGGGAGGAGCTGGAGCATTAGCGCGCACGATCTTGCTAGCCAGCAATCTCGATCAGTGGAGGAGCGGGATCGGGATATTAATATTAGCCTACTTAGAAGTAGCCGCTGGGCCAGTTATCATTTCAGCTCCCTTTGAATCCCTTACATTCCCGAGATGACGACGATGAAGGGAATAGATGACCCTCAATTGATCATGCTCTATTGGATTCTTAACTTTCTGCCCTAAACAAGGACGGTTTCGTATCATGATGTGATTTGCGCCCCGTTCGGCTTTCCCGACTCCATCCTCGCTGTCCGAATGTTCGTACTACTATTTAACCTAATATATTGAATCATCAAGGGGCTTGAGCTTGAACTTGAGCTTGAGCTTTTCGAGGCAACTTGCTGTTCAGGAAGGCTGTAACGACTAAAGAGTAATCATCATAACCATGAACCCCTAATTGATTAGAGGATATCTCCGGTTCTCCACTTTCTGAGGCCTTTTTTCCCTTGCCGTCGTTAGAAATGGGATGGCTGGCTGGGGAGAACTTGTTGATAAACTAGGCCAAAAAGCCCCCTCGGCCTCGGCGAGGTTTCGCGCCTGGCGCTCAACTTGTGCAGTTGACGGGGCAATGTTCTTTTCTAGCGTTTACTAATAATCTATCGCCAAGCGAGGAGGCGTTTGACCACTAAAGAAGAAAAATTAAATATCTAGGGCGATCTTCTGAAGGTATCTGTTGTTTATGCTGGTTGTTTCTTACTCAGTAGTGAGTCACCCAAGCAAACAAAAGAACACCATGTTTCTTCCATATGGATAAGGTGACTTTTTACAGTATCTTGTGTTCCTTGGAAATAACTTCCCGACACCCAGTCTTCCATAAATCGAGGTGGATACTGATTCCTAGACGGTGTTCCAACGGCGGTATTAAAATTTCCAAGCTCTCTGTTATCCAAGGGAACAAACGGGATCGTCACTGCTTTCCAGAACCCAGAATCCAGGTACCTCATTTCAGCCATCTTGATGTCTCAACTTTCCGCTCATGTGGATTGCTATGACGACACAGCAGAAAATAGTCACAAATCCATAGCCGATGGAAGCCCATCCAGTAACAAGGGAAAGCACTGGTACAATTGATCCGATATGATGCTAATTCTTGCTTACATTTTGTTATTCATGGAAAATGGTCTTGTGTCTCGGATTCTCCAATTAACTATTGCCTCTGTACTGTAAGTCTTTACAACTGTCAGCGGTCAGGATCGGTAGGCTCATCAATTGGGCAATTTTTTGTGATGAATCCATTGCACTAGAGACCCCTCCAGCCCTCCAGCCCTCCTGTGTGGGAATCTAGGAGGGAACGTGGCCCGCACCTGCAACTGCAAGTTGTTTTCTTTTTTCCTTTTTCCCTCCCTCGAGGCTGTAGTGAGGTAACGGTGTAAGAATAATTTCTCCGAGATTCCTTCTGACTGGTCTGGCCTCTTACCTTCTCAGACGCGAAATCAAAATGTCATCATAATCATTGTCGTCGAACTCGTTATTAATATTGCTTCACGGAGGAGCACTAGGTAGAGATACCACTCTGTAGAGCTGCAGTCGCATGCCAATAATATATACATATATATCATCCGCACATCATTTGTGTCGCTCATTCTTATCAACCCGAGCCCTTGTTTTTCAATATTTGAGCATCCCAGGTGCGCGATTGATCAATATCCTCCAAGTTGATCCACATAAGTTGGGAGATAGGTGATACCTTCCGTTGGAAAATTTACGTTGATCCATCTTGTCTAGTCCAATTCTTTTCTAACAGCTAGGCTTGTTTTACACAGGACAACCTCGCTCTCTCGCGTGGACTTCAAGCTATCTACTCTGTAGATACTACAATTGCGGCTCTTGAATGTTCAGCGAAATTCCACAAGCTTTCTAGCTTCTGTAAGCACATATTTTTTTCTTTTCTTCTTCCCCCCCTCTCTTTTTATTTTTATTTTTATTTTATTTATATATTTTTTTTATACCCCTTTTCTACCCGCGGTCGCTCTGTTGGTTGAGTATTTGCTGAAGAAGATGCGTCAGTTTGGATGTTTACTTGCTTAGGTAGACACAGCCCGTCCACTCCAAACCATTCCAGTCTACGGAGTAGAACAGCAACGACCCTTCACTTATCTAGGGGACCTCACAAAAAGAGCATTTCAGTCCCCTGCTAGTTAGCTTGAAGCGAGCAGGCAGTTGAACCAGATTACCCTTGTTCCGGCCTAGAAGATAGTGGCAGACTGTCACCCCGGACAACACTCATCTAGGGGCGTGCCATCGACACTATCAAGGACTGCGGAGTGTGTACTTACCCCTTCAAAGTCATGGATAGCCGCGCAATTATCGTACGGTAGTCACTATTTTTATTCGACCCTGCTACGGAGTACCAGCTCCTTGATTGGAAGGCAAACCAAGCCAGGGTTGCCAGTTCCTTCAACAACTGTCCTCCTAATGCTGATCATCATGAACTCAAACCAATGATCCTTGCCAGGCTCTGTCGACTGGGTGCGACATAGACTATTCAACAGCCAGCATCGTAGTACTACTATCTACTGGCTGCAGCATCCCTGCAATGCAGGCAAGAGACGCTAAATAAGGCGGTCTGTGTTTCACGAAACTGAGATATCTGCGGAGTAGACTGGAGACGCATACATAGCCATTGTTGTTGTCGTTGTTCCACGCTTGCGGTTCCCTTGACTCACAGATAGTCTGCGTGAATCCATCTGAGTATGGCAAATTTACGAAATCTTCTTACCAATATGAAGATATGACAGTGGAAGAGACCATCTTCTTTACTCGATGTTACCGAGAAACCCATAAAGCAGTCTAGTCCTTGAAGGAGACATTAGGAAGGCGGTCGACAGTGGCAAAACTCCTCAACAGTGTCTCAAACAATCAATGTGCAGAATCAAACCAACAGCATTTCGACTCCCTTTTCGCTTTTCTTGAAAATTTTATATTTAGTCATTATATTCTCACTTAACGGCCATTCAAACGGGAAGAATTGTCCGTAGAATAGTCAAGTGTCCGAAGTAGCGTGCAAGACTTCAAGCCATCTAGGCCGCCGCCTCGGTACAGCTCTTCATCCACAAATCCGCCACCTAAGATCTGCCGACAACGAAAAAGGCGGCGCTGCATCTGAATCACAACAGGCGGAGTTGATAGAGCGCGCCTTTCTACGAAACTCTATAGGAATCTAGCAGACCGTCCACTGTATTTTGCAGCTTTCCTATCAAATCTCGCGACGTCAAGCTTGTCGAAAATGGAGGCTGAACTCCAGGCACAAATTCCTGGCTTGGATCGTGTGATCTCGGAGTATTCTGTGGTAAGTACACGAATTGTCTGTCGTCGCGGCCTTTGACATTCATGTCCTAACACGTATAAGGGCTATCTGACTCACGCCTCAAATGCTTATGTCGAGGATGCAAATGCTCCGTCACCATTATCGGAAGCCGCCGACATGGTGACAGAGCTTCTTGTTTCCGCTTCTGGAGACTTCTCCGAACGGAATGAAAAGGCCATTCGGAACCTAGTCGAAAAGTTCATTTCCTCACTGAGCTCATCTGATGGCGTTGATGCAGAGCGCAGGCAGATGCCGTTCACTGCAAAGAAGCTGGACCAGGCCATCCATGTCGGCTCCCAGAGGAACATGTCCTCCACCCTCGGCCTTGCTGGAGGTAATGTCGACCTCGAGTCAGCCAACTCCAGAAAGGTAGAGTCCCGAGTGGACCGCAAGAAGCTCGAAAAAGCAGAACGGAAGATTCGTGCCAAGCAGGAAAAGAAGCAGATGAAAACAGTGCAATACGAAGCATCCCGTCTTCTCAACCAGCCAGACAGCACGCTGTCCTATGAAGAGTTCTTCATGGCTGTCAACCCACTTCAGCTGGGATCGGATTCGCAGTCTAAAAGCAAAGATATCAAGGTTGACAGCATCGACATTTCCGTGGGCGGTCACCGCATCTTAACCGACGCGTCCCTTACCCTGGCTTACGGACGCCGCTATGGTCTTGTGGGTCAGAACGGTATTGGAAAGTCTACTCTCTTGCGTGCTCTGAGTCGCCGAGAGATAGCCATTCCCAGCCACATCTCAATTCTACACGTCGAGCAAGAGGTGCGCTTATTTAGTAAACTCTCCCTCTGGCGGTTGTTGCTGACATCAGCTTTCAGATTACGGGCGATGATACCCCGGCAATTCAGGCTGTTCTCGACGCAGATGTTTGGCGGAAGCGTCTTCTTGCAGAGCAAGAGGTGGGCCCCGCTCTATGGCCTCTTCCTTTGAGAGTGAGTTAGCTGACGTTTTGCAGAAAATCAGCAAACAGCTTGCAGCAATCGAAGCGGAAAGGTCGTCTATGGCAGACACATCGAAAGATGCCGCCAGGCTCGACCATGAGAGAGAGGGTCTCGATATAACCCTGAACGATATTTATTCCAAGCTGGCCGAGATGGAATCTGACAAGGCAGAATCTCGCGCTGCCAGTATCCTAGCCGGTCTCGGCTTCTCACCGGAGAGACAGCAATATCCTACGAAGACGTTCTCTGGTGGTTGGCGAATGAGACTGGCCCTCGCACGGGCTTTGTTCTGCGAGCCGGACTTGCTTCTGCTTGACGGTGAGCTCCGTGCCTCTCAATTCCGAATCAAGCATTAATATTGACCTAACGCGATGCAGAACCTTCAAACATGTTGGACGTGCCATCCATTACCTTCCTATCCAACTACCTCCAGTCATATCCCAGCACTATCCTTGTAGTGTCTCACGATCGAGCGTTCCTCAACGAGGTGGCCACAGATATTGTGCACCAGCATTCTGAAAGACTAGACTACTATAAGGGAGCCAACTTCGGTAAGTATTTACTCTCTTGTCCTCTGATGAAATTACTAATAGACTTCAGATTCCTTCTATGCCACCAAGGAGGAGCGGAAGAAGATGGCCAAGCGCGAATATGAAAAGCAAATGGCAGAACGAGCCCATCTGCAAGGTAAGTTATTCTTTGCCCTATTGTGGCATCTGGTTGCATGTTTCTGACGACAGACACCAGCCTTCATCGACAAATTCCGTTATAATGCCGCCAAGTCATCCGAAGCGCAGTCAAGAATCAAGAAACTGGAGAGAATGCCGGTCCTGGAACCTCCAGAGAGTGATTATGTTGTCCATTTCAAGTTTCCAGATGTTGAGAAGCTTTCCCCCCCGATTGTACAGATGTCGGATGTCTCTTTTGGCTACAGTAAAGACAAACTGCTCCTCAGAAATGTGGAACTCGACGTTCAGCTCGATTCCCGTATCGGTATTGTTGGGCCAAACGGCGCTGGTAAGACTACGGTGCTGAAACTGTTGACTGGCCAACTCCAGCCAACATCCGGCTTGATCTCAACCCATGCAAGATTACGAATCGGCTACTTCGCGCAACACCATGTCGACGCGCTGGATCTTACTACTAGTGCGGTGAGCTTCATGGCCAAGACCTATCCCGGAAAGACAGATGAAGAATATAGACGGCATCTGGGAGCGTAAGTTTGATCCGAACCATCTTCTGATTCCCCCGGACCCCTATCATGTGGACTGACGTTCGTCTTTAGCTTCGGTATCACCGGAACTACGGGTCTTCAGCGCATGGAGTTGTTGTCTGGAGGTCAAAAGTCCCGTGTCGCATTCGCTTGCCTCTCCCTGACTAACCCGCACATCCTTGTGCTTGACGAACCTTCTAACCACTTGGATATTGAGGGTATGGATGCGCTTTCTGAAGCGTTGCAGAGGTTTGAAGGAGGTGTGGTGATGGTATCACACGATGTGACGATGCTGCGGAATGTCTGCACCAGCCTTTGGGTCTGTGACAAGGGTACAGTACACAAGTTTGATGGCACTGTCGATGCCTACAAGAAGATGATCAGCTCTCAGGCCAATGAGGCTGGTGTGGTGGCCCAACATTAGAGGACAATGTTGATTAGCTATTCATACATTGACCAAAATTAAGTCAAGGAGCGGTTGATATCACAATCTTATCGGCCTTTAGCCTTCGTGGATTACTGTTGTAGATGAAAGATTCACCGCTGATAACATCTCAAGCACGGGCGGAGTGGGTCCGATCCGTCAGCTGTCAACACCGTGAGCTTGGAGCCACTAATTATGATGTACACCGCAGTACCAATAAACTGCCTTGTATCCACATTCAATTATCGACAACCTCATGCGACAGCAGTAGACCACTGTCTGCTGTAGTCAGTATACTACAAATGTCTAGCTGTGGAAAGAAAGAAGCTTAAGCGATGAATCGCGGTGATGCAAACTATGAGTTGGCGGCCGATGCCCCTTTGCTTCCAACAGAGCAAGCGGCTGTTGATGACACCGCTCACTTTGCTGCTGAGAGTCAGTCCTTGAGCTTGGACTTACGGGACTCAGGCAGCCTGTTTATTTGGATCTTGACATTCTCAGCCGGTATCAGTGGCCTTCTATTTGGCTATGAGTAAGTCCTTCGGTCTTTCGTACACCTCTTTTTTTGCGGAAGACAAATTAAGAAAATCCTCTCAACAAACGAACTGACATATACGTCCTGTACAGTACAGGCGTCATCTCTTCAACCCTCGTATCTATCGGCTCTGATCTGTCAGACCGTGTCCTAACGACCCTAGACAAGAGCCTGATCACATCTTGCACGAGTCTCTTCGCTTTATTGGCAAGTCCTTTGGCTGGAATATTGGCAGATAAGCTCGGTCGTCGGAGAGTTATACTTGTCGCAGATGTTCTATTTACTCTGGGAGCCTTGATACAGGCCGTTACTGGCCAAGTGTGGGGCATGATACTCGGGAGAAGTGTTGTTGGTCTAGCCGTTGGTGCTGCGAGCTTGGTTACTCCGTTGTAAGTCAACCATTCTACCCCCAGGAAGGAAGACGGGCCGTCTGAGACTACGTGACTTAGATCGAGCGGCTCGTTACTTTGACGAAGTAGCTGATCATGATTTTCCCCAGGTATATTTCTGAGTTGGCACCTTCCCATGCCCGAGGGAGACTCGTGACTATCTTGTGCCTCTTCATCACTGGTGGTCAGGTTGTAGCTTACATCGTTGGCTGGCTATTCTCCACAACCACCAGTGGCTGGCGATGGATTGTCGGCCTTGGAACCCTCCCGGCTGTGCTGCAATTCATCATTGTCGTTGTCTTACCCGAAACTCCCCGATGGTTGGTCCAGGCGGGGCTGGAGGCAGAGGCTCTCCATGTGTTGTCCAGGGTCTATCAGGGCCAGTCTGACAGCCATCAGATTGCTAAGCAAGTCGTGCGCAGTATCCAGCTTGAGGTAGCTGAAGAGGAAGAAGAGATGGACCGTATTAAACCTAGTGTCGATGGGACTAGGATACCATGGCTTGGGAAAGTTGCCCAGCGTGCTCAAGATCTTTTTCGCGTTGGCGGAAACAGAAGAGCATTGATAATCGCGACCATGCTGCAAGGACTACAGCAACTTTGCGGCTTCAACAGTCTCATGTATTTCTCGGCGACTATTTTCTCCATGCTCGCATTCTCGTCGCCCACTCTCACGTCTCTATCTGTGGCTGTGACCAATTTTCTCTTTACGCTGTTGGCGTTTGCGCTGATCGATGAGATTGGTCGGCGTCGCATTCTGTTATATTCAATACCTGTCATGAGTGTATCACTAATCGTCTGTGCTTTGGCTTTCGGCTCCATGGAGCTGCCAGGATTTTCTTCTGAGCCGCGATCACAGGCCCAAGCCGACAATGGCGCCACGGGTGAGTCGTTTCTTCCAATTGCTGTGCTTCTCTGCCTCACTGTATATACCGCCTCCTATGCTTTTGGACTGGGCAACGTGCCCTGGCAACAGTCAGAGTTGTTTCCCCTGAACGTGCGTTCCCTTGGATCGGCTCTCGCGACTGCAACGAACTGGGCGTCCAATTTCATTGTCGGACTTACCTTCTTGCCCATGATGGATTGGCTTTCTCCGAGTTGGACATTTACAGCCTACGCGGGCGTTTGTGTTGTTGGATGGTTTGGCGTCTGGGCCATTTACCCCGAAATGAGCGGTCTTAGCCTGGAGGAGGTCAAAGGCCTTCTCGCCAACGGTTGGGGTGTCAGAGAAAGTTTGACAAGAAATCGCGGTACAGCGCAAATTGGTTAAACCGAACTTGGATCTAGGTCTATGACCAGGCACCCATGTAGGTCTTGCTGACTTTTACTCCCATTTGGAAAATGACGTGGTCAATCAAAATTTTTTAAGCCTTTGGCGACAGTATCTGCTCGTAACTTCTGAAGAAGGATGGCGAATTTCCTTAGCATGACCGGATTACCCATCTTGTATCTCTCGAGTCACTCTTACACTTTTGACGCTAGGAGCCATAGTCGCCATCATCACTTCTTTGACCGCATCATCGGCCCAAGCTGCTGAGCTCTGAGGTATTAATTCCGACCGGTTATTGCCACTGCATGCTTCGAATAGCGCGACGTCTCTGTCTCGCGGCCGACTCCTTTCGGGCCCAATGTAGGTATGCATACCTTGTAGGCAGTCGTCACCGTTGTTGGTTCGATTGAGGAATCCAGGTTTCGATACTTCTTCTTAGAAAGACGAAAGGAAGTGGTTCTCGATTCGCGCAGTCCAAATCGGGGTGCTATGCGCATTTGTCGAGTGAGACGGAGAGGCACAAAGCGAAATATCTGCTTCCACCAGAAATGTTCGGGCTCAGAGGTAAACGATGAGAGAGGATACATCGAAGCAGATGGGTTGCCTTTATTGTCCCGGAGTGCAAGATGTTAAGTAAACATGACAGCTTGAAAGATGCAGTCAGACGACCGGCCTGAGATGAAGCCGACACGCGGTTGTTCAACAAGTCATCCACTCACCTCATCTTCGTCCCTTTCAATTACCAACGACCAGACACAAAGATCTCACTCTTCATTTGGTCAACTCTTGGATACTCAGTACGGCGAAGCGCTCCTTCAACGTCCTCTTTGGTCAACCAAAGGAAGCTGCGTCTCTTATTAACACATCTTTGCGTGACACCCATACCACACACGCTTCTTTACAAGCAACCATGTCCAGAATGCGCGGCAGTCACGAGTTAGCTAGCTACAGTGACACTCCAGGCCACCGTCGAGAAATAAGCCGGCGAAAGACAGACCCACGGGCTCGGAGTCGTCAAAACGCAAGTCCCTTGCTGCAGCTTCCAACAGAGGTACTTGCCCTGAGTCAATGTCTAGATGGACAAGTGCCTAACAACCTTAACACAGATAATTCAGTATATTGCATATCTTCTCCCGAGCGATGTCGATATAGTCAATCTCGTGTCGTGCTGTGTCCACCTAGCTAGGGCGATCTTACCGGCTCACTCGTCCATCTGGCGCCAGCGATTCAAGGACCTGTACGGTATCCCTCAGAGACGCTCTTCAAGTGAGCTCAAACTGGAGTATCAGATTCGTTCTATTGTGCTGTCTCAGAAGATCAACTTCCGATACGGCCAGAAGAAGGAGCAAACATTATGGCTGGAAGTGCTGAGAGACATGTTTCTGGAAGCACTTGAATCAGCCCCGACAGATGAACACACTGCTTCCAAGCTCCACGAGCAGATTCGTAAGACACTTCACAACTCGGAATTCCTGAATCGACCTGTGAGCGGATATGGCGACGCGAATGCCGATGCGCCTTCCGAGTTGTTTTACGCTGTTCAGCTAGTAAGCCCTTCACCCGCTATATGAGTCTCAAAATTGGATACGGGTCTCATTAAACATTCTAGTGCTTCACTCACCTGGCGTTGGACCCGTCTATGGCTTTCTATTGCCTCAGGAATGACTATGATATTGGCGCCGTATATTCATTCCAAGTCGATATCAGTGAGTCGCTTGTGAATATAGAGAAGCTGGACCTGGAGAAGATTTTGCACATTCGCAACTTCTGGCTTCGACATCTCCTCAATCCGATCGAAGCCACATTCTACTCCTCCTATACATCGCTGTGTCAGCGACCGAAAGCCACGCGATGTCTGGCCGACAGCAAGTCTTGCGTTAGTACTTATTGGTTGGGTTATTACTGTCAGTCATTGAGGAATCTTTATCCTGCTGAGAACCGTACAGGAAGAAGCTAACCTGAAGTGATCGAATCTCTGTCACAGCGTGCATCCATCCGTATCCAGATTCGCTGACTCGTCTGGAACACCGTCAGACATGCGCCGATCTGGAGACGCATTGGCCGCAGGTGGACCCGATGGTGAGATCTGCCTACACGTCAGTCAGCTTATTAGGTAGCTGACACTGGGTTCGTGTTAAGTCTTTGCGAATCAAGCTAGATCCTGACCCCTTGAACTGGCCGACCTTATTCGACAGCATCATCCCTATCCTGGGGTCGAGAACGCATTGCTCGTACTTTCGCGGCATTGAAACACAGCACGGATCTGATGACGATTCAACATACCTGGTGCGGGGCTTCACAGAACCCATTCCGACCGCTCACGGTGGCTTCCCCCATTGGCGCCGTATATGCTTTGCCATTTACGATGCGGACAGGGAACAACTTCCGCTTATACCAAACGATGATGGGACATCTGGAAAGGGAAAGGAGGATCTATGGCTTCCGGAGGAAGCCTGGCCGCCATATGATTTGGAGGTGGAATTCAATTGGGTCCATGGATACGAGGGAGTCATTCTCCCCAGTGGAACGATCATGATCGGACGATGGATTGATATGGTAGAGCCGACTGCCCGAGGTCCTTTCATTTTCTGGAATGTGTGACGACTCATTTTGCGTTAAGACACATCGCAACTTTCGGCGGTGGATACTTCTTGCTGCTCCATGATGTAGTCTTTCTCATGATTCGCTGTTCTAAGTGTTTTCTCTCGTCGGGATGAAATGCGATGGAATGCAGGATGGAGACATTTGAATGGCCCAGACCTCTTTCACCATTTAATAAGATGGGAATATGATAACAGACAAATGAAAATCAATGGAATAAAAGATCAAATCTACTCCTCAATGTCCTTTACCTTCTCCCATTGTCCCTTCAAATTCTCTTTCCACAAGCTGACCTTGTTGTCCCCTCCGCTTACAGCAAGGATGTTTCCACTAGGGCTCCAGCTAACCCGCCACAGGACAGTGTCGAATTCCAGCTGCTGGCTGGTCCATTGGCCGGGATTCGATGCATCAGAGGTCCAGATCCGCACAGTCTTATCCTGAGACGCAGAGGCGATATAAGACTTGGATAGAATGCTGGGTGACCAGGCGACGTCACGGACCCAGTCCGAATGGCCTTCCAATGTCTGGCTGAGGTTGTAAGTCTTGCTTTCCGGGCTATAAGCATAGTCATTAGTACAGTCGTCGGCTTCAAATTCAGGAAGACTCGAAAACGTACTTGTAATCCCATATCTTCAGCAGATTGTCACTGCCTCCGGTAACGAATCTCCGCTGCTGACCTGGACCAGGGTTCGAGCTGATCAAGCTACCGGGAGACGCTGCCGGGGCCCAGCTGATCGAGTTCACACCCATTCCATGAGCGTGGAAGATCTGATGAGTCCAGCTGTTGTCGCGGAACTCGAGGACACTCACATGCCCGTCTGAAGAAGCGCAAGCAAGGAGACATCCGCTCTCGTGTGGAGCCCAGGACACCATGTTCACCGACGCAGTGTGGAGGGAGAAATCGAAAACCTTTGTCCAGGTGCTGCCTGCAACGGGGGATGTCGTATTTTGGTGTTGTTCACGCCAGATAAGCACTTTTCCATCGTACGAAGAAGAGGCCAGAATCGTGCCAAACTTAGGGTGAGCCTGAGACGTAGAGTAGACAACATATTAGCCATACGAACGACACGAGGGCTCTGCATGAAAAGGACTCTCAAACCTACCCATGCCACACACCACACCGCACCTTCGTGTCTTTTGATTCCGAAGATGCCCGTGTTAGCAATTAGAAAAGTTGAGCCATTAAGAGTCGAGGTAATTCACCCTTTCAGCGTTTCAACCAAGCGATGTGTCTCCCCCTCGATCTCGAAAATCTTTATTGTCTTATCCGACGAACATGTTGCTAATCTGCGGCCATAGTAGTCCAATCCGGCGTCGTGCTGCAAGAAAGGGCCGGTCAAGTTAGTCCCGCGGTCGTGATGTAATATCATGAGGTTGACATGGCGCATTATCACGTACAATCATATCATCATGACCAGAGTTCGAAATAACCTGAGCAGCTGCCTTTGGTACACGTCAACAAGAGAACAATGCGAAGCTTAAGGGGGGGAGAGCTGCCCGAAATAAACATACCATGATGACCAATGGGACTGCCCGAAGCAAGTATTACTGCAACAGACGGAAAAAATTTTAGAAAAAAAATTAGCTCGAGAGATATATATCGCACTGGATTGCCGTTCTAGACGAGTCCGGGGAGGGGTGAAGATAGCGGCGGTGGAGGATCGAAATCAACATGCAAACAGGGACTCCGTAATCCGTACCGCCAGCTTGTCCGTTTCACTGTCGAGACTTGAGCCAAGCCGCACGAGCTGTGATCTTATCTTATCAGCTAAGCTGACTCAGCGCTCTCCGGTCAGTGGTCATGCCTAGAAGCACGTGAGACGGACCTCGGCTTTGACCCTCGGCCAACCTACCCCACGGGCGTTGCTCTACCCCGTCTTTAACTTGCCTCTTCATGCCTTTTACATGAGTATAATTTCTCGGTCACTCTAGAAAGGTACTTTTCTACTTTCTGAATAGACATATCTTTGGACATATCTCTATTCCGCGCCTTTCGCATTTGAGGCGTAGCTTATAGTCCGTTCTACGATCGATCACACGTTTCTTCCACCTTCCAAAGACTTGTTTCCACCCAGCTACCGTGCTCCAAGTCACTGACAGTATGAGTGATGCTTTGTGCGGCCCGTCTAATGCCTTGCAGAACTTCCAGAAACATGCATCTGTTGATCGGACTCTCCAACAGGATCGGCTGATCTCCCGCCGGTCGCCCTCTCAGGTAAGCAAGGTTGCGACTCACCCGGAACGCTTTTTGATTTGGATCGAACTGGTCGGCTGAACATTCTTCTTTGACAGGGCTTCAGATCCCAGAGTTTGAGCGACGGTGTTCTAGACCCCGAGTTTGCTGCTTTTGAGTCCGATCTGGCTGGACCGTCACTTCCCAATCTACAACATGCAGGACCTTTCTCAGCACATCCCCACCAGCTTCCGGTGGCTAGCCATGCCGAGAATGTGACCTGGGCGGCCGACTTTCAGAGACTACACATTTCAGGGCCTTCCCATCCTACTCAGCAGCATCATGGCCCGTCTGCAACCCCGGCGTCGGCGATGTCACGACAAGGTTGGCACAGTGAATTCCTGAAACAACAGCAGCAACGCCCAGCACCTACACAGCAACATCAGCAATATACGGGAGGCTTCCAACCGTCTTTCTCACACCACAATCCCATACATGGAGGGGTAATGAACACCTTTCCCTCTGTACATGGGCCGGAAATCGACCAGCAACACGCCACAGAGACAATTGATGAATCGGCCTTCGAAGCTGCATTTGAACAAGCAAGAGCGGACATGGCCTTACAGGAAACGAACGCAACGGAGGAGAATGCCGAGCTTGCAAGCGAGACGATCCAGCCCGATTTAAGCACAGCTCAAGAGCCCACCCAGCAAATCAAGATCGGGTCAGATACTATACCACAAATCGACCAGAACGGCCCGTTAAGCCGGGTCAACGATGCGGATGAGCTCGCTAGGACTGCAGGACAGTTACTTGACAGTGTCAGCCACGATCAGAGCGAAAAGTTCAGACAGAGCAATTTCCTGGCGCTGATGCGTCGCATCCGGGATCGCGAAGTCCAGATCGAGGATGACGAGTTTCGTGAAGTCAGTACCAGTCCGTGATCTCTCATATTTCGGCTGGCGTGGCACGAACGCTGGTAAAAATTGTTTCCATTCATAATGGCTCTTGTTCCTGCTAATTCATGATCAGACGTCGCAGTCACTACATCCCGGCGGTAAATATTATCCCGGTGGCCAGCAACAAACGCAGCGGCAACAGACATCAATTCCACCACATCAGGATGAGCCCGACAGCGTTACATTCAGCGATATCAGTAAGTCCGACACATTGGAGGGGCCCAGTATACTGCGTACGGGATGACAGTGCACCAATCCAAGGCCTGACGCGATGCAATGTGCCAAGCAGATCGTCCGCAAGTGAGCCCTTCTACGCCGAATACCGTTGAATCCATAGCGACTTCGAAAGCAGCGCCCAGGGAGATACCCAGTGCTTCATCAACTGGGGCAGGGTTGGGAGACGATAACTCTCTCTATGCGAGTTGGAATTATGGCGGGATTTGAGCCTACCTGGGTATTGGTCATTATACCCAATCAGCTTTTTGCCGTCCCTTTTTGAATACTGCAATGTGGGAGACTAAGGAGCATTCAAGGTGTATTAAGCTCAATTCAGTCTTGGACATGGCAGTAGGTGTACTCCCTTTTAGTAGCATTCATTGCATCCGCCCTCATTTATTTCTTTCTTCATAGACTCTTGATGGAGGCCAGTGATGAATGTTTCATTACCTACCTTTGTACATCTACCCGTCTTCCAGCCTCGATCATTGACCGGGAATACATCAATAAAATAGTAATATTCTGCTATTTCTTATCCCTTTACAACAATTTTACTGGGCTGATGTTCAGGGGGGTTGACAAATAGCTGGACTGCACGTGATCCTATTCTGCCTATTGATGGGAAAGAACAATACCAACTCAATAAGAGGGCTGGGGGCATTGTTACCAACCACACTTTATTTATTAGCGAATAAACACAAGTGCCAGCAACTATTGATGCACCGCTGCTCTTCGCCCAACTATTAGGAAAAGCGGGCTGTCATCATTTGGTCTGCATCAATAACGTCTTGCATGCTATTGTTCCTACTGACCTGGAGCTACGTGCCGCTAATGTCTATCATGAGTTATATAACCAGCAAGTCTCATCTTGGTTTCAGAGATAGCTTCCTTTAACAATCTATCTTCAGGTTTGATTTCAGTGGTACCAACCTAAACGCGGCTCTTCGGACCACAGCATCATATTTAAGGTCCACTCCAAAGTCATACCTGCGCATTGCCTCAGCTGCTGCAATACTTTTAAAAGTTGCTTTGCTTTTATAGAAAATGCTGCCACCGTCGAATTCTCTCTTGCATCACTCCAACAAGCTTCGAGAAGTGGCCGCTAATGCGCGCAACCGTGTGGTCTGTACATCACCACCTCCATACTCTCCAACTGTTCCACGAGCTTCAACCCATGAGGAGAGACAGAATGCCCTAGAGACCATCGAGGGCACTGCCTGGGAAACCTGCACCAGTGCCAACTCCACTCCTATTACGATTAGCATTGACGCCTCCATTAGTGTGGTGGGCAACGGCAACACCGTCATGATCCCATCTACGGCAGGCCATCCTCAGCAAACTTCGAGAGTTTCTACTTCAATGAATTCCGAGAATTTATCCTCCTCTACTTCCACTTCACCAGCAGCTTCTGAGATGGACGCTCTGCACTTGGTTCAGAAGCAACGCCAGGCTAGATTGACCGAAATGGCAACCTCCATCATCAATGCCTTGTACGATTCGGGCCGGCTAGCGCCCCCGGCAGAAGACCACGAACCTGCACCGCTTGAAATCAAGATTAACACAGGAATCAAGGTCGAGGGGAGCCGCAACGTCATTTGCGTTGGTGCTACAGTCCGGGCCCAGAGCAATAAGAGCGCCCCGATGGGCACGGACAAAGATCGACAAGTCATTCCAAACCGAAAGAGACGAGCTCTATCAGTATGTCATTTGCACCTTCGCCGCTTGTCAAGTTGCTGGATCATGAATTCTTTGGCTAACAATCTGATACAGGAGCCTTTCGAAGCGCAGAAGTTCAAGAAGAATTGTGCGCAATAATCGCGGAGAGGCATTTCAATTTTGGCATCTCCACGGACACCCATGTTTTTCATATGCGATGTCTTGATACTTCTGGTTGTCAAAATGCATCAGGGCGTTTGTGTTTGAAAGGTCTCGCATAAGCATCGATAGAGAAAAGCACTCCTTTGCTATCTACTGAGATGTCCTGCGCCTCTCCATACTGCACCGTCAGCGATATGTACCACTACTAATTGAATCATCATTACTATGCTATGACGATTGATCGATTTCTAGTTTGAGAGCATTCCTTTTATCACGTTCTATGCCGAAGCTGGCCGAACGGCCCGAAAGTCATCCATGGCGAGACCTGTAACTGAGCTTTAAAAGCACGCCGCGCTCCACAAAATACTACAGAAACAGTCTGAGATTGACTTGCTTCAAATGACCAATGAAAAGTATATCGGACAACACCTGGAGAGACCCCAGTAGAAAGTGAAAGAGGTGCCGGTATTGAAAACCGATCAGGTGAAATGGTTCTCTTTCAGAATACAGCTATAGAAGTAAATGGTTTTCAAACAAATCCGACCAAATGATGCTCGATTCCACAAGAAAAAGCAACGTTTCAGACAACGGGCCGGCAGCTAATGCTGGTAAGGGTAATTAAGCTCGAAAATTGTAAAGTCAAAATCATATGCGCCGGCGTCCTGCCTCTTTCAAGGTTCATGAGAGATATCGTGCCAAACTCAGGAAAGGGAATGAGAATAGAGAAAAGAAGAAATACATGACTTATGTCCCCAAGCTCATGTAGAATAGCCGTGGGAAGAAAAAGGACAGCTTCATGATCCTAGCCATGGATGAATCCCCCAGAGATAGCGATTGCTGAGTTTGATGATTCGATTGGCCTGGTTTATGAGGAACAAATTTACGCCGCAGCGATGGTCATTCCGGGGAGTAGGTATAGCTGGCAGCTAGCTCTGGTAACTACCGACCAACTGGTACATCGTGGCGATGCAAGTCTCTTGACCATTCCGGGGTGACCTTGTCACGTTCGTACAATAGGCCGCAATTGTGGCAAAGAGTCTAGACATATCAAGTTAGTGGACGACTCGAATCTTAAATTGCTGTAGGAGGAGTCTCACCCTTGGACCAGCAGGACCATCTCGTACTGCCCAGACCGCAGAACCCCATACCATACAGTTGCTACATCTCCAACTCTGACGTTCCCTGAAAGAGAAACACGCAGATTAGCACGAGTCAATGATCACATGATTCACAATCGGCAAGCATACCAATCCGATAATGTACCTCCGCCTCCGCCATATCCAGCCCCCGAACCGGTATCCGGTGTGCCTCGTCCACCAGGAGTGCCTCCCCTTCCCGATGGGCTTAAGCTGCGGAAGCGCCTCTTTCGTTTGCTCCGTTCGCCTCTCCCGAGCGGTGTCTCACTATCGACGTCGAAATAACCGCTGCCCTGTCGCGACATATCTGGTGTGATCCCGGCGGTGGAAGAGAACCGGGCTGTTTCTCGCCGTAGACGTCTGATCTGGCGTTCGCGGTCTCCTTCTCGCTTCTCAATCTCTTCCTTCGAAAGAGTCTCTACCTTGGGTTCCCATTCATCGCCTAGTCCTTCGGGATCATACCGCCAACCAGCCTCGGTGCCATTGGCAGCTTGGTTATCGATCTCATTTCCGTACCCCCCCATGCCACTGATCATTCCTCCGCTCTCACACACTTCCTTCTTCAATTTCAAGACAGCTTCGTAGATACCATGCGCAATGGCTCCAACCCACTCACCGCCCAGGCCTAGGTCGGCGCAGGTGACTTGCGCGAATTCCTCAGCCATGCCGGGAGGGTGTAACAATGACCACTCGAACTTATCTGTGTACAGCCTGTTCTGCAAATTAATGTTGAGGTTGATTAGGCACCGATATGCATCATCCGGGTTTAGTATACTGTCGTTAACTAGTGCCTCTTTTGTTACCGATACACCAATCGCTCTGTTGTCGGGTGTTGCAGCTTGCGTAGGAACTGGCGTTGCGGACACATCCCGAGATGGATTTGTCTGCGAAGTGGGAGCGGGCTTCAATTGTGTACTTTGAAATAATGGATGTAGCGCAACACCGGCGTACTCCTCTAACTGCTGGCGTATCTGATTGCTGATTGCCAGAGTCATCGCTTGGGGGTTCGGTAGGTCCAAGTCTCGCACGAAGCCCATCGCAAATTCTTCAGGAGTCGCCAGAGCTTCATGAAGGTTCCACAGAAATGTATCTTTGATGCGGAAGGCGGGCAGGGGATCTGGTCTTCGGTATCCGGGAAGGGTAGGGTTGATACCAGGATCCACCACACCTCGCGGCAAGGGAAAGGGCTCGAGAGGCTGATGCGCTGGGACCTCCAAGTCGATACGAATCGGTATGAGGGTCAGAGGGAGCTGCGCTTGAATTTGTAGCTGGTCGGCACAACTGTTGTAGCACGAAAGGTTAGGTCAGCTCGGTCGTGAATGCGTTCCAGCGGGCAAGCAAGCCCGGAGAAACGAGTCAAACAATACATACGCTGGTCGTAGCATCCTCTTGATCATCCAGTCGCGGAAAACTCCCTGGACCTCCACAGGGGCATGGATTTCTTTTCCCAACTTCTCCGCCAAGGGGGTCTTGTCTGTCGCCGACTCTTCGCGCCGTAGACTTCTTAGACCAGTGGGCCTTCTGGGGCCTTCACTGTCATCAAAGTCATCATCGTCGAAGCCATCCTCTGCATAGTTCACCGCAGTAGTGCCTCGTTTCGTCGTTCGCGGCGTCGGGCCAACTTGAGTCTGCGGAATGACCGGTGTGAGCAATGCGTTCCCGTACTGGCGTATTCGAGGAGGGTAGGACGTGATATAGCCTCTGAGGGGGGACATGTTGGCCGATTAGGAGGACAAAACCATGTCCCTCGCGAAACGTGCAAGAAGAGGTTGCTGGAAATGCGAATCAACAATGGCGTCGAATTCAGCTGAGCGAGGAATTGAATTTGATTGAGACAGTGTTCTGCGAATGTGATCAATGCAGTCGCCTCAAGAGTCCGACGACTCTTACTGGATTTGCGATGTCCTGCAACTTTGGTCTGTCGAGTTCGATACCAAACAACCTGATCTTCAGAGAGGTTATGCTAAAGCTCCTTCTGTATGGTGATCGCGGTCAATGCTCCGCCTTTTTTGCCTTGTCGCGTTTCTGATGTACGCTAGACCAAATCCAACAGCATAGTCACGTGTATCACATAATGGAGAGTTCTAATGACAATTATAGATCAAAGTGACGAGGAGATCAGTACAAGGGACTTCTATCACTATTTTCTGATTATGGGGAGATCTGAGCTTGAAAACTACTAGAGCTGGAATATTAAACCAAAAACTAAAAAGGCAAAGCCAGTGCTCTTGACTTATTTTAGCCAACACCTCTGACAAATTAACAACTATTCATGATGTTGATGGAAAGAGGTTATGTGAGTTATATGTATGACATAGGGAAAAAGGAGGAAAGCAAAGAAAGTAATGCATGGAGTCACGCCAGCTAGTGAAGACAATGAGCAGAATACACAAGCGCCCAATGAATTGAATACGCCAATTCGCTTGTCTGATGCAGACATGGAAATAAGGGGGATATCGTCAACCTGGCAAATGAAAAACTGAAGCGACGCGTTAAGGACAAGGGCTGATTTTTGTTTTTATCTGTACAGCGTCACGGAGGGGATAAACAGAGGATGCGCTGGCTGCAAACGTGTCGAATCACAGGACGAAAACTATCGGAGTCCAATAACGCTCTGTCGAGGATTAGAACCATGGCGATATACCAGAGCAACCTAACTTACCATTTCAAGCGTCCAAACTCTCCGAATCCACACTTTTACTTTGCCTTCGACGCCCTCGACATTTTCCAGTTCGACACCCTCCCACCAGCATCTCCTGGCTGGTTTTCTCCAGAACAATAAAAGTTTCTGCGCCATGCCGACCGCATTATTATTGGAGAGATCACCTCTGACGTCGGTGCGAAGTTTAGCCAATGCAAGGCTGCAAATGACCGCCTTGTTGGGTTCGGGAGCACGGTGACCCCACCGGTCGTCTCTCTCAAAACCACTGCACTCTGTGAATATACTTGCAGATTTGATAGAGTTTGATGTACTTACCCTGCAGTGAGCATCTCAATAAGATGCTGCTCCGTCGATCCAGGCTCATCGCTCTTCTTCAGGCCGGAAAATATCCCATCTTGTTGAAGAAGTGCCCTGCCCACGGCACGTTTGACCTCCATCATCTCCGTATGGTCGATGTCAGGACGTGGTGGTATCGCATAGAAATCGAGGTCCTCACGTAGGACGATGATCCCGGCCCGATCTTGCAGTATGTCTCTTGGTGATCCCAGCACCGTTTCAGACATCTCTAATTCCGGAGAAGTCGAGGCTGAAGGTGAAGATGACGGGATCGACTGAGCAACCGAACGGAAGAAATCTAACATGTACTGGAGAGATGTGGGATCATACTAAGAGGGCAATTGTGAGCCATTGTCATCCATTTAGACAAAGGGAATGGCGGGAAGACTTGACGTACGTCAACGGGATAGATGTCACCCTCTTGAAATGAGCCCATATGTCCATCAGGCAGAAGACCGTTGGGAAACAGTGACAGAAGGACAAATTCAGGCAGGGTCAACAGCTCATCTCTCGAGAGTGTAAACCGAGTACCTCTATGTTACGAATTAGTATTTTAAGAGAACAGTTTTTGTATGGCTGTCACAAGAATGTGCCCTCACCGCAATTCAAGAGTGATATGCTCGTCACCACCGATGTCTAAAGTTCGCGGAACAGACTGTTAGTTATACTCGAATTACAAAAACTGCGTTCGTCCATCGCAATTCCATTCTATCAATAGCCAAAGACGACAGAGTTGCATACCTCCTAATGTGTTGATAGGCGGCCCTCCTGCCTGTTGCACCTGAGTGATAATACTCGACGGGCCTCCTGCCGCAGCCATCACGTATGTGAATGATTCAATGGGACTTGACCCTTCAGTGTATGGTGGAGGGGGTTCTCCGTCCTCCGCTGATTTCGCGCCGGAGGATTCACCTTTTTGAAAAAAGGCTTTGGTTTCCGCAACTATAGGCGATGAAGAATCGTGGTATTGGGTCCCTTCGAGCAGAGGTTGAGGAGCAGGTGTTGAGAGAGTATCCGAAGCAGACTCGGTGACAGTAACCTTTGCGTGACTATGATCAGTCACAGTATTGAATACAAGTGATGAGAAAGGCGGCGGACGAGACGAGACGAAGCTGGAGGAGGAAGCTTCCGAGCAGGGGGAATGCGGAGGCGGTGCGGTATAGAAGTCGTCGTCGTCTTCTTCCTCCACTTGAGGATACGTTAGGTGAGGAGGCCGCGCCGTGATGGGCGAGCCAGTGAAGCTTAATTGCCACAGCAAGGTGTCCAGGTGTCGAGGTTTTCTTCACAAGAAGCGTTATCGAAGAAAGTTGGCTTGAGGTCCTGTCTGAGCTGCAAAGATAAGATCGATTTTGACAGCGGTCCCGTTGATCTAAGGGATCGAGACTCAAAGTACCGGGTTCCTTGTCGATCAGGAGGCTTCGGAAATGCTCACAAACATAGGGGTCACACGGACCATGAATATTCAGAAATGATTCAATCAAAAGCCGTCATATATTCCTTTTCTGGATATGACACCTATTAGATAAATGCGACAGAACAAAGAACATCAATGATTCCCGGCAGGGGCGATTGAAGAGGAGGTGGGAGTACTCCGTAGTCTAGAGGAGGCGCTTAGGATGGAGAACGTCAGTAGCGTAGTTCCCATACAAAGTTACTGCTCACATTTCAGCAATATACAGAGTACTATTCTTTCAAATACTTGGAGTCAATGATTTGTATACATTTTTATCTCCCAAGATGAATGGAGTTCTATTTTTCACCAAATTACTGTACTAGATAGATCTCAGAGGGGAATAACAGCGTTGAAGATGGAAAGATACCAGCTCTTTATCAACAATCACATGATCTGAAGCTATCACCATAACATCCCGAGTTATCTACAGAGTACTGATGCCATGGTATTACTATGTCCAGCTGAAAATCCCCTGGATTGGTGTTATTAGCTAATCATGTTATTTGAGATAAATCAGAATGCCTTTGACTGTTAGGCTCTTTGTTACATCACCGTCTCTATCCAATCCTTGATTGACAAGTATTGTGGTATGTATTGCATTATATGTGGTACTGTTGAACCATACATGCCTTGATGCCAACATTCGCAGGATTTGGGAAGTCATGAACTGACCGCTAATCAGTTCGTCCACAGAGCCTTGGTATTTAGACCTTGCGTTCAACGAAGCTCTGAATCATGCCCTCGAGGGTGGGCTCATATTCCTTCAAAGTTACCTCGTCTCCATTTAAGATCGTGTTGCCCTGCACAAAGATCTTACGAGGAATCTTGTTCTTCAGAACAATGTCGCGCACCTTGGTACCCCACCACTCATCCACAGAGGTGATGTCGTCATACAACTTCTTGCCCGCGTCTATATCGGCAGTGCATTTGTGGATGTGTAACTTCTGCAGGTATCTTTCTACCGCAGGACGTCCGTGAGTCAGGATCTTGGATCGATCCAAATGAATCTCTAAATCGGACAGGTCTTCCTTGCTGTAAACAAGTCTAACAAAGTCATCGCCAGCGTCGAGAAAAGTCCGAAGAATGCTGTAGCGAGCCTGCATATGAGCCTGGCCCCACTTCTGGGTCTTAGGATCCCAGAATTCAAGGGCGACCAGACCAGCGCGAGCCATTTGCAGATATGCAGCGAATAGGACATCGCCAGCCTCATTGTTGAGGTCAACCTGCCCGTCGCCAAATCCGAAGATCTTCAGAATCTCGAAGTCGCAACTAAGTACCATAGCCACGCACTCGGCTCGGCACTCCTCATATGAAGATGCGATGGCCCCAAAGACAGAACTCCAAGTCTGACCAGGCTTGTACCAGGTGGTGACTGGTTTGTTTGTGACTGGACTCACAGGTGGGTTTGATACATCGAAGTTATATTTTCCGGGAGCCGTCTCCTGCAGTAATTTTCCTGTTCCATGCCCAAGAAGTTCGTGAATGCCTACTTGCACCTCGAATGCCGGATCGCGGCATCTGCGGTAAACCTCCAGGTCTTTCTCGGGGATAAAGGGCACAGGCTCATTCGGGGCTTTCGCACTCAGAACATTCCCGAGTGACACGTTTTTGAAGCCTAGATTTTGGCGGATGTCGTCATAGTTTGGTAGGTTGATGCCGGCGGGGATACCAGAAGACTGAAAGCTTAAGACTTCCAGGGACGTGAAGTCTGGACTAAGAAACTTGTCCTTCTCGAAATCCTTGCTCCACGGGAGTTTAGGTATCATGCTCTCCGCACTATCCACCAACTTTCCGAAAGCGCGGGTGCGCTCCAAATTAACCTGCAGATGTTAGTAATCCGAAGTCAAACTAACCACCTGAAATAACTTGTCGTAGAACGTGACTCACCAATGCTACAAATCCTTCCCACTCTCCCCTTACTCCGTGGGGGTCTCTGTATGTCTCCACGAAACCTAGATTGGTCTCCAACACCGGCTTCTGATCCTTCACCCAAATGCGTTGAGCCACTTTGAAAGCTTCAATTGACCCGGCACCGAAGGAAAGAGCATAGGCATCGAGCATCCGCTTCTGGTTCTCATTGGCTGAGTTCAGAGAAGCCTGTTTAACACTGTGGGCAATCTTTGCCATCTCCTCCCTATGATCACCAAAGATAAGTTGAACTTTCTTTCCCTTTAACTTGCCATCCAGGTCTAGAGACTGAATGTCGCCGAGGTCCCGGTCTCTGGACGGAGGCGAGGAGACACCCGAAGCAATCCATAGCTCGAAATCGCCAGACGGCAACTTCTTAAGCCGTGTATTCTCCATCGGCAAGCCCTTCTGCTCCATCAGGTCTCCAATGGCTGTAATCTCATCCTTGGTGATCGAAGGAGAATCAGGGTAGTAGGTGGTCATATGGCCGCCTTCAGCATAACCCAGATGCATGAGCGACTGGTTACTTGTCTCATAGATTCCACCGCCGGTGCTGTTGGCCTTTTCGAACGCAGCTTTTGTATCCGGCGTTATGGAGGCCAAAGCCTCAAACGCGGCAACAGGCAAGCGAGGAATAAACTTTGAGTCACCAAAGCCCTTATAGTTACCGCAATTTCCAAGAAATTGAGCGGCGTACTCTAAGAAGAAGCGAAGGTGTTCGTCGCTGACTTTCGTCTTCTGGGCGAGACTGGCCCAGTCACCATCACAGGCATTGTAGAGGGCGATAATGAGATCGTAGATCGGCTCTGACTCGGGTGAGACTTGCCGTAGTGTGATGCGGGTACCTTCAAAAGCAGCTCTGTGATGAAGCGGCCATACTACTCGTTAATCAATGTCTTTGCAAATAGCTAGTGGGATTTTAGTAAAGAGTCCAGATAGACGAAGACGAACCTGCTCAGGTAGTGGGCATATTTTCTAAGCTTCCCATCCTTAAGAGTATCGAAGTGTGACTTGATCTCCAGCCGTACTACAGTCGGAGGTGAGTCGGCCAGATAGTGTTGCTTGGTTTTGTCATCCATCATGGTATTAGAGGCGGCTTCTGTAGACGTCGAAGGAGGGATGAAGCTTGAAAAGGAAGGAGTCAAAGACGAGAAATTGAATCGTTGAGTGAGAAGCGCCGAGCGAGGCAGACAGCTGAGGGGTAAAAGAGAAGTGGTAGTTGTAGTAGATGGGCGGTGGATGGAGAGCAACCGGTGATTCGACGGCAGACGCCTTAAGGCAGCTAGAAGAGGGAGCATTCCTGGAGCTGTTTAGGTAGGACGTCACCACTAGCTACCTACTTACCTCACTATCTACTGACTCTTAAGTCTCCGACTAAGCTAAGGTTGGGCCTCTTTCTTGGCGCAAGTGGGGAAGCCAACTGGTGCCCACTATTCCCTAATCGATGTATGGAGCAAGTACAGCACCAAGATACCTACGCTGCACTGCTGGTTTCTCCGCCGCCGTAATTGAGTCAGAAAATGTGTGCTGTATGTTGTCCGACTCCCTAAATAGAAATTCGCCCACTTGCAACATCGTCGCGTGTGTGGACGGAGATCAAGAGAAATCTATGATAACTTTTAACGGCTCGCTGCTCCCTCAGGACTGAAAATCATCAGGAATCATAAGTCGTAGAACAAAAGCAGTCAATATGGTGAAAAATGTACGAGAAATGAGAGCTAGCTCAAAATGAAAAGGGTATAGAAGCAAGCGAAGTTCTTGGTAAGAAGGCAACATATTCATAATAAGCTTTCATACTTGTCCAGACCTTGCTTCTGTGTAGTCTGCATTGAGGTTGACTTGGGGTTTAAGGAGTTGGCAGGTGCCGGGGTGTTTCCTACAAGCGAAGCTTTGCCAACGGGAGTCGAACCACCAGGGCTGGCAAACGCCGCCGCCATATTTGGTGCTGATGGAGGAGGTGGAATTGTGAAGGCGGAATACTTGGAGGACTGCTGCGACGAGCGGCCCGAAACCAAACCAGTCATGTTGCCAATGCCATTGCCCTGCATGTTCTGCTGGATATTTGAGGAGGCCGGTAGACTCCAAGCGGTCGATGACGAAGGTTGTAATGCGGGGACCGTCTGGGCCACCATTGGGGATCTCAGTCTCGCAACAGGTTCTAATGACGGGAAAGAGCTCATATTGTAATCGGGCGTGACAGAGCGAGCATTTAGATTGGACTGAGGATCCCCTCTGCTGATCGAAGACCAGGAAAAAACACCGGCAGCCTTACTCTGAGTAGAGATCTGTGGGGCTGGCGCTTGCGAAGCCAACTCCTGCCAACGGTCAAGGCCCTGACTGCCGGGCGTAGTACTCTCTCGACCGAAGACGAGACGTTCAAAGTTGTCCCTGGTGGTATCCACATCAGACTGCATAAGATCGTTTGACATACTGAGAGAGCTTCCAAGTCCGCTCTGAAAGCCAGTAGCCTCCGTTCCCGAAGAAAGCTCCCGCAATTTCTTCGTCTGCTCACGTTCAATCTTTGAGGAAAGGCGTTTGATTACCGTCATATATTCTTCGAATTGACGAAGGCTCAGCAACGGCCCAAGGCTGAAAGTCCACAGGATAGGCAGAACCTCCAGGGCAAGGAAATCAGTGTCGGTCATAGTCCCAATTTGTCCAAAGACCTTCAAGGCGGCCATCATTACGGCTGGTTCTTTTGTCTTGATGGCTTTCAACGACGGGACAAGTTTCTCCTGTATGGTATATTTGTCTAGGATGGAAGACTTGACGGTTGTCGGCTTTTTTACTGCAGCAATGCCACTCAGACCGTCCTCGGAGGCCGCATCGTCGCCAGTGGTACCTCCACAAAGAACAGTGAAGGCTTCAAGGCAGCGCACTTTGATGGCAAGGCTGCTGGTCCGGCTGAATGTGGAGGCGATTGGAGGAAAGACTTCATTCTTAACGGTGCTGAAATCCAAAACGGGAAGGATAACCGGCAAGCATTTGATTGCCGCGTCAACCAGGGAATGGGTTGGCGAGTCCAAACCAAGCCGAATCAGCGGCAAAATGTCTAATAGGGTCAGTCACAAGAGCAAAGGCATGATGAATAGCTGACTCACCGTCCTTGAATTCCTTTCCTGGGCAATTCTCTGCCACAATATTCATGTTCTCTAGCACTACCATTAGACCCGCATCCTTCTTGGAGTCACGCTCCTGAACAGTCCCTTTTCCTGATTGATGCGCGAAGAATATTTCCTTGAGCCGAGGAATAACATTCTCCGGGAGAGTTCGACGTGCGTTTGCAACGCGCTGCAGTATCGCAAAAACATTCTGCAGCGTCAAGGGCAGCATCTCACGATCCTTCAACTCTTCTAATAAAGCGCCCAGGACTTTCCTTTCCAGAACGGTTGGAGGGAACTCGGGTATTACTCGTTGTAATCCTCGCATGAATTGTGATTTTTCATTTGCATTTTTGGCTGGCAGGGACTCCAAAAAGCGGATGGTAGATACCAAGATATTGTCAAAATATTCAGATTGCTGGAATTCCCGGGCATTCAAGCGCTGAGCTGGTCGCCTTGTTATCAATTTAGGTAATAGATGCGACGAGAGATCTTTCGGAATGGTACCCGCGCAGAGGAAATTGTTGCCCTGCGACGGAGTGGATGACGGAGAGCTTAACATCTTCTTGTACAAGCTCAAATTCGAATGCGATTGCAGCGGAGAGACATGGGGCGAATTATAAAGGGCGATGATAACAAGTCCCAGTGAGAACATGTCGGCAGCAGTAGTCACATTAGCGTCCAGCGCGAAGTCCGGGGACGTATAATCAAGATTCAAATGCACTGACTGTGGAAGTCGTGGATCTTGGTAGAGAACCTCTGACAGAGCCAAGGGCGGAAGAGATGATCGAGACTCTGTAGAGCTTGGAGGCCCTGCAAATCCGAGCCCGGAGATTTTCCAGTCGGACTTGGCGTTTATGTAGATGGCTTCAGGATTCAAGTTTCCGTGGACAAGGCCTGCAGACTCATGCAGAAACTCCAGACCCTTAGCTACCTGTAAGAGTCCCTTTTGTATTTCTAGTTCATCAATCTCGAGGTCTCTCCGCCGCCGAGTTCCGTCCGCCTCTTCTACCATGTAATGGCTGGGTCTTGAGCCGGTCCTCGACATTCTCTCTTGCTCATCTTTTTCCCGTAACAAGCCGGCCAAGGACGTGGTAATTGGTTCCGTCACAAACATGAGGCCACCACCACGCGTCTCTTCCACAGGTTCTAATACCTGGAGGATTGATGGATGTCTTAGACGCGCAAGGTTGCTGGCCTCACGCTTTAACCTCTCGACCACATCCTCCTGCAATTTCTTCAATGACGAGCCGGACCGGCTTCCAAGTCCATTTGGTCTGTAATCAAGCACTTTTCTGTCAAATATGAAGACGGAAGCAGTGGTACCCGTTGATTTCTTCTTTCCATCATGTATTCTCCATGGTCCAGAAACCACGGTTGGATGAGGAGATATTTGGTAATTTGCTGATATGTTGGAACTCAGCGTTTTGAGAGCAGAAGAAAACATTTTCTTTCCCAGGGCATCAGAGCCTCAAAAATAGAAATACACTTTGAATGAAGCTAGCCTGTCTCGGCCAGAGGGGAAACACTGCAGATGTCACAAGTCAAGGTACCTGTAGACCAACCGGATGAATCCTTACTGAAAAAAAGTCAAGCATACACAGAATAATAGAGCATGAAAGCTATGACCAGTACCTGAAACTGTTTGTAGATAACGCCATTGACTTTGCTCACAAATTCCACGGAACTTTTGAGGCCATTTGGGCCCCATGCCTGATGTGGACATGCCCCCTATCAATGCTGCGGTGTCAATTATGCTAGAGGTCACGTGAAATGGGCTGCCAAAGGGTTGGCTTATGTCATCCCAACTATAGAGGAACTCCACGTGACGTTTTATCTCCAAAAAGCTGACTAACGGCTATTGCCGGCATTGCGTTCGTCCTGCTGGGCCCGCCGACGTCGGACATGGACTCCGCTGAGAGAAACATTTATCCCATCAATTATGAGTTGCAACGCTTGCTATTTTAACATCTGACACCAAGAATCTTCTGATTGAGATTGCTCAGCGCTCTGCACCGGCATTGACTAGTTCGAGGTATGTCACACATATTGTTTGATGTATGATAAGCGAACTGGACCTTTCGGAGTTGTCTCTTGGGTCCGGCGGGAGGAGTCATCGCCTCCGCTTTTAAGCTCCATTATTGCCCGGCCACCTAGCACTGTTTTTGCTCTTCCCCATTTCAACGATTGACGAAACTTTTTTGCTGATCTCTGATTTATTCGATCTCGAAGTGCGCAGAGCTGGTCAAATATTGCACGATCATGAGCTCGCTTCGTCAATTGGCCCGTCATCGGGCGTTGCATAGCTTTGCTTCCACGCGTGTTCGAGTTCAGAATCCGGCGACAATACAGTCATGGCAGCGATATTTCAGCGCAACGGCAGCTCCTGCATCTCAACTGGCTGGTCTTGACCCTTCGAAGCTCACAATTACGAAGACCACTACACCTAAGGAGCTGCTGGCACCAAAAGATCTTGTGTTCGGAAAGACCTTCACTGGTATGGCTCCTTGTTCTCCGGAATCGGTCGTGCCAATCTAGGCACTAATGCGAATCCTTTTTATAGACCATATGCTTTCCATTGAATGGTCAGCGGCCAACGGTTGGAACGCTCCTCGCATCGTTCCGTACCAAAACCTTAGCCTTGACCCTTCGGCTTGCGTGTTCCATTATGCTTTCGAGTGTTTCGAGGGTATGAAGGCTTACAAGGATAAGAAGGGTCAGATCCGTTTGTTCCGTCCAGACAAGAACATGGCGCGCCTTAACAAGTCTTCCGAGCGTATTGCTCTGCCTACTTTCGACGGCGACGCTCTCATCAAGCTCATTGGGGACCTCGTAAGACTGGACAGCAGATTCATTCCTGAGTGGGTAGTGTCATTGTCCGCTTGCACTGGCCGTCGCTGACTTGTGATAGTGCCCGTGGCTACTCCCTCTATCTGCGACCCACAATGATCGGCACTCAAAATACCCTTGGCGTTGGACCACCAGGCTCTGCCCTCCTCTTCGTCATTGCCAGCCCTGTCGGCCCTTACTACCCTACTGGCTTCAAGGCCATTTCGCTCGAGGCTACTGACTATGCTGTCCGTGCCTGGCCGGGCGGAGTTGGAGATAAGAAACTTGGAGCAAATTATGCTCCATGTATTGTACCTCAGTTGAAGGCTGCTTCCCGGGGCTTCCAACAGAATCTGTGGCTATTTGGTGAGGAGGAGTACGTGACAGAAGTTGGCACTATGAACCTTTTCATTGCCTTGAAGAACAAGGAGACCGGACAGAAGGAGCTAGTGACCGCTCCTTTAGATGGGACCATCCTCGAGGGCGTAACTAGAGACTCTGTCTTGGCGCTGGCGCGCGAGAGACTCATACCCAAGGGCTGGACAGTGTCTGAGCGCAAAATTAGGATGTCTGAGGTTGCCGAGGCTTCTGAAGAAGGAAGACTGATTGAAGTCTTCGGAGCCGGTACCGCAGCCATTGTCAGCCCTGTGCGAACCATTAGCTACAGAGGTAAGATGGTTGATTGCGGATTGAAGAAAAATGAGGAGGCCGGCGAGATTGCTCTACAGATGAAGGACTGGATTGAGGGCATCCAGTACGGTGATGAGGAACATCCATGGAGGTAAGTTGATTGTGACCTTCAATCCAATGTGCGCAAGGGTCCCAGACTGACATCGTCCACAGCTATGTACTCTAGCTGGATACTGTTTGATCACGGCCCGATTTTGAATTGCTTTTGCTATCTCACATGGGTTGGAATAGAAAAATATTTTTGTCTCTAGCATCACGGCTTGATTTTGCGAATTTCCGAGACCTGTCTAGCATGGCGCTTCCGTTAGCATGTGTTCGGGTCTGCTTGTGAGTTTGATACATTGGAACAGCCACAATTCAATTTATTACATCGCATCTCGGAGCATCGATCGAGAGGCTGAGGTTTTCACTCTGTTCGCCGTCGGTGAACCAATGCATTTTGAATAGACGTGAGGCGAGATGTAACTTCCTGACCCAGGGGGCAGCTCGTCGCCAAACGAGAACGAGAACGAGATGATCAATACTGCACCATAGCCGCTCTCAAATATGCGATATACGCATAGCCAGCATTCTAGGAATCAGATTCGGCGCAGCTTGTTGAATGTGCTCGCTGGCTTGTTACACATGCCAGTATCGCCGCTGATCTTCTCAGATCGCAGCGGGCGCTGGACGCCTCAAGCGCAGTGCTCAGCCCTGTAGGTACCGGCTACAATGATCATAAAAGCCATCCAAATTGAAGAATTGTATAATCCTTACTTTGCGAAAACTGACACTGTAGCATTGCTGGGCTTGAGGCTAAGAAGTATTGACTTACTTCGAATGGACAGAAGCTGATAAGTGGATTATAACATCTTCACCATCCGCACGACAAACCTTCATGTCGAGTACCGGTCGATCATCCTAGGTACTGCTAGATTGGTGTCTAATCGGACCGTAACAGGGTACCTCCTCCGTACCAAGGCACCCCACCGTAGCAACCTTTACATGACAGGTACCACTCTCAGCATCTTAACCTAATCTGGTATCCGAGTCGGTGCAGTTTGACCGAGTACTCCGTACTAAGGAGTGCCTTAAACGGTCAGGCAAAGATCAAGATGGCGTGCAAGCGAATACCCAAATCCATGTGTCCCATAAACCAACAGTTCTTAGACTTGACCATCTGTTCATTGGACAATTCCAATTGGACTTTCTGCGTCTCAGGGCCCTGGCAGACGCCAATCGCAGGATCTATGACAACCTTCGAATTACTCCCGTCGGTCCAATGTTTTCGTCCGACCCGGCTCGATTTCACAAGGTATGGTAGGTAAGGGTCCTAAGGACTGAAAGCCTCATTGAGACACGCTGGTCACAACCTAAGTACTACCATTGAATCCCCAATGAACGTGGATTATGATTCGCTGGATCGTATTGAAAGCGAAACACAGTCGCAGAGTCATAGTCCACTGAAACGAACGCATTGAATACGCAGCGGTTGCCTTTTATGGGCTAGCCTTGCAGCCATCTTGTTTGCGAACAGGGCTGTGCAGACTATCATAGGCAGAGCGTACGGAGTAGACTGGATAGGTAGTCATCATCCAGGCTGGCGTGTAAACAAATAGACCATGCTGTCTAGTCTGGGACTGCATGAATGACTGACAAATGAGTCCACGTTGCAAGCATCGTGTTGAGATCATTTCCGAAACTGCCAGAGAATGATCGTCGTCGTACAGATTATGGACCGGGCGAAAAGGGGGGGAGGGGGGTGGAACTGTGGAAGGGGGTCTCGCTGAGCCTCATACCCAGTCTCGTTTCATTCGTCCTAATCACGGGGTGGAAGCTGGAGGGGACGCAATTTTCGACTCACAGCCCTTGGATATCGGCTTCTTTTTACTTATTTTTTTACGAATAGCGTCCACAGTTGCATACAGCGTAGTTGCCTATCGTGAAGAATGTGTACAAGTATCACTAAGCTTCAGTATTCATTGTCCTCTCATGATCGTAGGGAGTACCAATAGATAGTCGTTATGGTGGCCCACTAAAGTCCGCAAACCATGTGGGCCGGGAAGACAGTCTTCTCCATGATATGTAAGCCAAAGGGGCTGATCTCATTGTTTTCTCCGTCCGAGTCACCGGAGTTAGGGCAGAGAATCACCGGCCTAGCGCCGTTGATTTCCTAAATTCGCTCAGGAGTGGAAAGTGAGCTACGAATCCAAAAGTACATTCACATACCATAGAGTTTCAAAATGGGACTAATGCAAGGATCAATTGGAGGCAAAGTCTACACTACAGCGCTGAAGAAGTGACAGATTGCGGTTCAATTGACGCGATGAATCCTACAACTGATGAGAAATGAGTAATTTTTCTGACGTCTTGGCTATTGAATTTACAGTATCGTCGGCTAAAGCCGAGTCTTGCATTCCAACGGCGGGCTTGAGGCTCTTGCCATGTAGTTGTACGGGCTTTGATTCGAGCCTTGACATCTGGGCAGAGACCGCACCATTCCACCATTCCACCAATGACCACAAACACCTACGTATGGAGCGGTTTGGAATTATCAATCAATCTGCGAAGTTGCGGCCCCCATCGCCAGATTAGTCAATAACATTAGATTCCATAACATTTTAGCAGGTTCACCTGACTCTCAGCCGCTGCGGATAAATCCTGCCGATGACTAGTGTACACCCTCAGTCTTTAGAGTCCCCGCACTTGAAAGTCTTTTACGGCTCCCCCCGCCGAGCAGCGGATAATATCCACTAATTTTGCTGAGCAATCTAACCTGCCCCGTAGCGGAATGGTCCCGCCAGTGGCCCGTCCATAAGAGCGGGTTTGATTATATCGCTCCAGGCCAGTGGGCTATAGAGGCTTGCAGGCACTGATCCCATTAATAACCTCGCCAACTTTAATGATGAAACGGTTGTCAGAAGTCAAGTCTCTCGGTGCTTAGCCCGTGCATCTTTCTGCACGAGGGACCGGATATGGCGGGCTTAGCGGAGACAAAGTGAGTTGTAGCCGAGAGCATGAGTCTGTGAGACTGCAGAAGTATATTGCAGAGAGAGTGGGAAAGTGCATGAGAATGCGTAAAAATAGTCCTTGAAGTAGTCAATTTATCAACGCTTGCATTATTTGTCATTTTCCGTGATAGTTACCTATGTAGCATGAAGACGACTAGGTATATAGTTTGCTGGTTTCGACCAGTAGTAGGCCGGTAATATATGGTTATGTTGGTTGGGCGGGGAATAATGGCAAGGATTATGGCACGCCTAATCCTTGGACTGGAGATTCGCGCTCAACTACTCGCTGCTCGATGACCCGGATCGTTTGGTGGAATGTGAAGAGCTAAATTAAGATGTTAGGCGGCATATTTACTTTGGGGTGGGGTTGCAAGAAGGGAACCGAGGAGCAGAGTTGGGAGGACACTGGCCTACCCACGAGTTTCAAAAAATTCATTTCAAGGCTGGAAATAATTAAGCCTACATATGCATGACCGGATTATGGGTATTACAAAGAAGAGATCATAATGACTCATGACTGGCGGGCTAAGTCATTTTCGCCCTCCACCGCCCTGGAAGCAGGCTTCTAGATGCTGGGTGGAAGGGTCCGCTGACGAGTCCAACCCATCTCCCTACACTGAGTGGTTCAGACCCCTGCCAGTTGAGATCGGACCCAGTAAACCGGCAAGGATCTTCATAACCACCAGCGGTGAGATGAAGATTCATAATCACTGCTCAATGGCCAGGCTAAAGTAAAATTGTGCCTCGTCCGTGTTTGCTCATTGCGTTACACAAACTGTACGAACTTGGCTAAGGAAAACAGGGAGAAACAGCAGCCTTTCGGCTTCCAAATTGAGTATTAGTTGTACATAGGATGCATGGAATTGCCAAGGGCTCGGCAATCAGAAAACATGATTGGCAGACGCGCAAAACATGTCCAGCCGAATTGAGTAAATTTAAACAGCGCTAAAAAAGGAACCAATGAGCTGCAGTACTACTACCTTGTCTCAGCCCTACAGGTGGAGCTTCAGGAATACACTTTGCGGGCAGCTTGCGGTCTAGCGGACGAGCTAGTCCGGTATTGAAGGTTTAGGCGAGTCTTAATTCTTAAGAGTCAATAGCCAAGAAATTGATAAGATATTATCTAAGACCTTGAAACATTAAAGGAATGACAAGATTGGTCGACTACTCCATTTCATGCTAGAAATATTATACGCGAGCTGAATATCTTCTCCCTTTAGGAATAAAACTACGCAGTTAACTTGGTATGCAGTAATTTTTGTCTACCAAACGTTACGGATTTGTTTTGAAGAAAAATACGATAAATAAATAACTAAAGGTATAGAGATTAACGAAACAATGTGAGGGATGATCCTGATGGAGGGCAGGTACTAAACCGGCAGTCGTCCCGTCAAGTTGCTCATTCCTTTATGAGCCTATCTTGCACGAGCTGAAAAAAAATGTCAGAAGGATTAGCCGGAGCCATGTGGCTAGCAAGGCTGTTTGCCTGTGATACAGTGATTCGAGAGCTGATTGTGTAACGGAATGTCAGATGATCAAGTCACTGCCTCTACACTGCGCCCGCATTCCAGAAGATGTTTCTCATTTGATTTCTCGTTTCCGGACCATACAGTAAGGATTAACAGAGTGTCAAAGGTCCTTCAGTTGGCTAGATTTGCTCCGTAGATCAGCTCCATATTTCTCGTATCCCAAACGCACGTTGCGAGAGAGCCAAATTCTTACAATCATGGAAAACAACCCATAAGCCATACCCGTCTTTTACCCACCTGGCTGGAGAAAGGGTGAGATCCTTATCCTTAGTTTGTTGCCAAGATCTAGGGGTTACAACGTGGCAGAAGTCGAGACCGTGCGTCACGCCGTCAGCTGTAATTTTACTCTGTAATCTGGATCACTCTACCTTCACAGATTTGGATTCTTTCCGAGGCCTTTTTAGCTCAGGCCTCGCTGGCACAAGGGTGCAAGGGGCGTCTTGAATGTAAGAGCAGTCCATAAACGGAAATTGGTCTAGACGGCGCGACAGGCTGCCTTCCACTGGCTACTCACACAAATAGGTACCCACAGGGCGCTGCCAAATCAGTCTAGTAGCCGAAGACTAGTACCTAAGTATTCCGTAGTACATGGGTGAATTAGTAGAGGCTCCAAGCCTCCAAGACCCAAACATTAAATGATTTGGGCACGCGGCTAGAACGGAAATAGTGGGATTGATGGTCCAACTACTCCGTACGATCATTCCCTTCGAAATTGGGGGCTATACTGGAGGCTTGGAGTGTTACTCAATCAAATTCGCCTCATGTGCGTATTTCATGTAAAATTAGCACTCGGTTCTGACAAGCACGTGGCAGTATGGTTGATTAATGACTCGGAGTCGGAGCCCGTCATGTACCTTTGATGCTTGCACAGAGTGGTGCAATGCAAAACGCCGGATACCATTTCTGACAGGTGAAAGAAGTTCTTTTAATCGCTTTGAGGCATAGACAGCATTTCTATATACATAGGGCTACCCGCACCCCTGAAAATAGAACGTACTACGAACCGGATGATAGACATATAAGATTGGAGAAACCGCAGTAGAACTTGACAGTGAATAGAGCAAATGTTAATTTGGATTGATTTAGGGAGGGTCGCCATTATTGGGAACCGCTATAACTACCATCCATTAATATCCATCTGTGCAACAGTACCTCTAATAATACTATGCTAGTAGGAATACCGTCATCTACTCTATCCAGTCACAATCCATTCCTGTGTGTTGACTCCATTCAGGCCCCCCCAACGGCAAGCCACCCAACATGTTCTAGGGTCGCTTGGTTTCATATTCAACGAGCACTCTGGGACAAATATCCTTTTTTCTTAACTCAAAATAAAGTAGAATGAAAGCCACGGGATCTGTTGTATAGGAGCCTTTAGTTATTATTCAGACAAGCCAAACCAGTAGTTTGTATCAAAGCCATATTTGAGAATCTATTAAAGGTCCAGTGGTACACTGCTTCTCCATCCAGCTATACTCTAGCAACATTCTTATCAATCTCAAGACGTGTCATTCATCTCAGCTTCTAAGAATGAGGGGTGCAAGCTAGATAAGAGATAAACCGTCATCGGGGCCTCTTCTGAGTTAGTTTTTGCGAACTGCATGGCATAGTATCACGGTTATGATTGGTATGGTGCCTCTGCAGCTCGGGAAAGGAGCAACATCGCCAGGTCAAGTAATCATAATGCGCGATGCTTCTATTTCTGAACTGCTCTAGAAAGAATGTTGCAGAAAGCATTACTGTGAATTAAATTATTGAGCCCCTGATGTAGACCCTCAGCATGGCCTGGATATGGAGTACCTACAGTAGTGATTCATATCTCTGTTGGAATGTGGATTGATTGTGATACCTTGAACCACATGGCCATGATTAGGTGGGGGGCGGTAATCCAAAGACTCAGTTAGCACTGCCTGATGTTGTCCTTCCTCCACGCTCCCTGTCCATCCCTCGATTCAGTAGTGTTATTACTCATTCTTCCTAGTCGGCAATCGGCCTGATCTCTAAAACAGCCTCACGCACTTGACATTCCTTCAGCCCAGCTGGCCGACCAGGTCCATTAGTCGTGACGCAGCCCTGCACATCTAGTCTTCCATTCAGGAAGGGTTCCTTACCAACAACACATGGTTCCAGATCCATGCCATGACCCCCCCCTAGAAGACTAGCGGGTATTTCCAGTTTCCACGGTCCCAAAAAATAATAATCAATGAATGGAAAAATAAAATAAATCCAACAAACATATTACTCAACAATTGAAAATCATTTTTTTTTAATAAAGCAAATTAATTCTCGGAGCTCGGACTTGAGCTGTTATCTACGATTTTATTCATCATCATGGATTGGTTTCGGTCCGGATACAATGGCGGCTTAGCAGCCCATAGCTAGACGCCTGATTCTCCAGCTGATCGACCTTTAGGCTCAGACTTCTTTTAAATACTCTGATGATTCCTGTTCCCTCTGATGGATCCTGTCTGTTGATTCTGAATTACCGGTTGCAACTTTATCATTAGTCTACATTCTACTTGGTATAGATCACTCAAACCCTCCTAGGTTCTATGATCTGTCCGAGCTTCGGTTGATCTTCCCAAACCATCCTGACTTTATACTTCCTGCCATCTATACTTGCTACTGCGCCTTTAGATTGCTGAACATACCTTCTCTTCCCCGGCACAAGATGCATCGCTCTACGAACAACTCGTACCATCAGTCTTCGAGCTCCCGAAGCTCATCCACCCACGGCTCCAGCAGTGCTTTCAGTCCCAATGCCAACCCTAACGAGGACTGGACAAAGATCTCAGATCTTGCTGAACGTCGACGGATACAGAATCGCATTGCTCAGAGGAACTACCGTAAGTATCTTCCTTACTCACTGACTGGCAATGAAAATGTGTTCTGACGATCTCCGGATGCAACAGGCAAGAAACTGAAGCGTCGCTTGGAGGACCTGGAAAAGAGGGCTGCCTCTGCTTCAGAGTCGCCAGAACGGTCCCACGAGCAACCGGAGTTGCCGAAGCATGCGAATCCTGTCAAATCTCGCACCAGGAACAACCGCTCGTCCAAGTCAAACTCGGAGGCCAGTCACAGTTCCAGGGAACGCCTTCCTCCTTACGACTGCTACAATAGCCAAGACGACCGGGGTGCCATGTTCTCTCACCAATGCACAAGGCAACTGTCAGCCTCACCCCCACCTGTGTTCTCATACCCCTCGTATCCGCACCTGGACCCATACAGACAGTCCAACTATGGCACCTCTCCCGCATACAGTTCGACTTATAGTGACTTGTCGTCCTTCCAAGGGGAGTATGGAACCCCAGTGCCTTCGATCATGCCTGTTGCGATGTCTGCAGGCGGGCCACTGAAAAGACCACATACATATGCGGACGAAGAGATCATCAGTCCCTTCAGTATGAGCTACGCGACTATGGCCGGCATTGACTTGTGTCCGACTTCTCACCATCCCGGTGAATCTAATATTTCTGTAGGTAACCTGTCTTCTGGCCTGCGTTGATGTCATTCGAGCAAAGAAAGGAGTAAGAAAGCTGACATCTGGTTCATTAGATCCCATCTCTCTGTCAATTATTTGCTGAGGATCATTCCTCTGCGTCTACACCCGCAGAGACGTCCATTCTCACGTGTCCTCTCACACCCGAGTCGGACCCGTGCTCCCCGCATTCGTTTCCCTTTCTGTGATTGAGCTGTCGTCGCTTATTTGAGTTGTTGAATTACCGAATTTCTTTTAATGATGTTACGATACGCTTGGCCGGATGGGAGTTCTGAACATTAGGGTGTTGCTCTCCGCGGTAATCTTGGCTTTTTTCTTTCCTCGCTCATTCTGGACTGTTATGCGTTTACGGGCTGAATCGTTCTGCTCGGAGAAGATCTCCTATCATATGACGGTTTCTGGGCTTTCGGATGCCCATGTGGTGATGCATGACTCGGGGCGTTCAATGTTTTACATTAAGAGACGGAAGTTCATCTTAGGAGTTGGAATGGGAATTGGCAGCAATGCTGGGTTGATTCACTCTTCCTTTGTCCATCCACCTTTTGCTCGTTTGTTTCCGTCTTTCGGTTCCACTTGGATTTATTAGAATACCAAATGAAATTGTAACCAAACAATTGGCTTTTACTCTAATCATCACGGCTGCGGAGTTACGGCATGTTGATGCTCCGACTCCTGGACTGTGGGTCGTATGGTAAATCCGGTATGTTGGATGTATTAGCCCGTATTGGTTTTTGGCCCCCAAATCTCCACAAAGTGCACCGACCATACTCCTAATCGGTTAGAGGCATTCATGGGCCTTTTCGTGCGAGGATGCCATTTCCGTGCTATTCGTCTCGAACTTCAGACGGATATTCTCCCTACTCTATATCACCGAACGTGCCCGATTCTTCGGCTACATCTCAGGCCGCGTGCTCCAGAAGGATCAAGGTCCCAGTCAATAAATGAATAAATAGAATACACTATAATCACAGAGACGATTGGCTGGGTTTGGCTGGACCGGAGCGAGTTTCCGGACGATTGTCGATACTGTACTCCTACGGAATAGTCCGCAAGTAGCTACTCAAATTCCCAGGCAAGAATACGACATGCAAGAATACGACGGTCCATCCGACGCAATCCGTCCTACACCTGATAGGGAGACCGACGACTCAGTAGTTACGGTCCACTGCAGCTTTCCAGTGCCAGGGCCAGAGAAAATGATTGGCTTCGCGCTACAAATTGCGTTGATTCGTTCCCGCTGTCCTTCCTTGTCTGTTGCCATGGGATAGAAGCGATTCTTGATGCGCACCATTATTATTATTATTATTTCTTCAAGAAATTGACTCGCGACAGCAGCCACGGGCCAGTTGCTGGTTGATTCTCAGTGGGGCTCTGCGCAAGTATGTACTAAGTATGAACCATCTAACATGCTGCGCCTCCACAGCTCCAGCCTGATGTGGTACAGTGCATTGGTCAAGGAGACACGGACCACTGGCAAGGGGGAATCAAGCGAATTCGGGCGGCCTTGTACGTCCTGGGCTTTTGCTTTCAACTGTGATCAATTGACCTTGTGCTACATCCATGGAAAGCAGGTGGACGATGTCCTGCTCCCTTTCCGTGTAAGGCAGGAGACTGGAGCAATTAAGACACTCAGGTTACAACTGACAATTGACAACTAGGTGTCCACTGCTGGAGCTATCCTACTGCAGGATTACTCATCAATCAAAGATGCGTCTTGATTGACAATCCATCGAGACAGGATGGGATCATTCTTCCACCTGTCGGTCCTGCACGTTCGATGAGGCTAGCAATTCTACAGAGTAGCTAATTCTTATCTCGACCTGACAGCGCATATGGAGATGCCTCTGCGCAGAAATGGAACCACATGAGAAGAACAATGATTTCTAATCCCTTCGTCTAATTGTCGATTCTGGTTCTACCCTTAACAAGAGCTGTCTTGAAGCTTGACTCGGACCACTCAGGGGCCCAAAACAGCCAAATTTACACTCTTGGTCCCAGCCATCAAACTATTTTCGATCTTGCCTAGGCTGCAATATTGTTTGGGGATGATCGGACTTCATACTGGAAGCTCCGGAACGAGTACAATTCACCGTTTCGAGTCATTGCTGGGCGTTGAGACAGGGTAGTACATCCATCAGGCGCAGACCAACCAGAGTTTGTCAAGACTGTTAGTCTGTTAGATACGAGCTCGCTTCTGGTTGTGTCCTCCAACTCGGCTACGAGCATAGTGTTTTCTCAAACGGAGTTGTCCGTGAATGCTGCAGAGTGGACGCACACGAAACGAAGATCCTTCGATAGCAGCCGTTTGATTGACCAACGACTAGACTTGGTCCTCCGTCGGGTCTTCAGCCTTACACTGTATGTCTGTGCGGATCATGCGGAGTGAAAGTGACCGGCAGGCATCAGTAGTAGTATAGTAGTAAATCGTCAGCAGTCAGCACGGCTCAGCCCTGATTTAGCCGTCTGTCCAGGACAGTCTGACGTTTGCTCGTTGTCGGATTTAGACATCCAGCTTACGATTTAAGCTCGCAAAACTGAATGCTGACGATCCGCTCTAGCGGTTTTTTCTATGCTTTTTCCTTTTTCTCCCTTTGGACTTATCTAATACGATCTATCTTCTGACATCGGGCTGAACAGATGGCCGATTCAAATCCCGAGGCTCCATGGAACCCGCGATTGATAGATCCCGTACCATGCTATGAGACCCTTCCAGCCCTCCACAATCAAAAGGAAAAAGGCAAAAAAGGCAAAATAAAAATAAACTGATTGGCACAGTGCCACGGTGCGATAAAAGGGCGTGTTACATTGTTGTCATTCAACATGGTTACATGGGGAACTCATCCAATCGTTTCAAGTAGCGAGACCCCAAACATCTGGGCTCGTATACGGGTAACCAGTAGAGAGATTGAATTCTCCGTATTGGCTTCAAGGCCCCGTACTCACAGTGAAACAAGTGTCAGGCAGCAGATCGACTGCATACATTATTGTCATTGTGTAACCCAAAGCGGCTCTGAGGAACCTCGTCGATTCGACAAGCTTCACTCGACCCCTCCCAGGCCAAAAGGGGTAGGATTAGGAATAGGAAATAGGTAGGAACAACACGACTTCCAAGACTCGGTTACGGTTACTGCGAAACAGAACTCAAAATAGGTGAACAAATAGCGAGGTATGCAGACAAAGAAACCCAACTCCATCACAGTGTCACAATCACGCCAGCGATCTAGACTATCCATGGCACGCTTGTGCTCCAACCTCGATCAAGTCCTAGTCTATGTAGACAGAGGCTACAGTCCTGCGGTCCTACGGAGACGGGGCACGCTGGTACCGACGGCGAAAGCCGAGCGAGCCCCACCCCTTGCATGGAGGAAATATGTAGCAGGAGCAAATAGATTATGCCAGTCCATAGGCGTTCGTTCACTGCTCGACCCCCGAATCCGATGATTGATGATTGCAATCCCTCACGCAGATGGCTATTGACACGGTGACAGTCACAGTGACAGTGACAGAAGACATGCGAATAGGAAATGTTTCACGAAGAATGATGTTGGCTCCGAATCATCTGATGGTATCTATCTGCATTGATTTCAAATGATGACCAAGCATCTCCCTACTCCAGATAAGGTAGATGGTTCAATGTCCACTGCGCAATCACTGAAGATTACGACGTGCTCAACGCCCCATCGCAGCCAGCAATTGACTAACAGATGCAGGTGCCCATTATTACAGAAGAAGGGGAGATGGACTCCACGAGGGGAGCCGATGTATGGTCAGATAAAAGACTCGCACGTTCTGATTTTGATTTGGTCCATCGGTTTCGTTCAGTGACACCTGTATACCTGTATGAGTCTCGGGGTGGAATGTACCCCAAACCAACTCTCGCAGAGATTAATTCATATATACCTTGCAACATTCGAGGGTTGTGGCCTTGTAAGATCTCAAGGTTTGATGTCCAGTGCCAAGCTTTATAACAAATCGGACAACTCCATATGATTTTCCTTTTGTACTGTATTGAATTCGATAGGCTGTATGTCATGAACACAAAGAAAATAAAACTCAACGACGCCTTGATGCAGATCGAGAAACAAAGCCTTATGTTCCCCCAGCATTAGAGAGGTCATTCGCATGAGCAGACTGAGGTTTCTTGAGGTAGCCTCCGCACACACACTCTCACACACACACAATAAAAAAAAACGTCAGTAGATATGAACCAACATGGTGAGAAGAGCAGATAATGAAAATGAAAAGAAAAAGAAAAGCCTTAAGCGATACAGTCCCTATCCACATCACAATGACAAAACCCCAGCCATCGGTATCACAGCTCGATCAGTCGTTTCCTTGAAACATTCAACCCTCCGCACCGTTGATGCTCATCTGGTCGGGATTATGCCGCCGTCTCCGCATGGGCGCTTTCTTCCTAGCTGCAATTGCGGCTGCATTCTGGGCGTCAATGTTCATCTCGGTATCGCCGGCATCGTTCGCTGAACCGTGGATGGCCTCGTACTGCGCCAACTCGTCCAACTCCCGGATATCCGTCGGCTTCATCCGCAGCCACTTCATGCGCGGACCAACTCTGGATCGCTCCGAAACGCGGAATCCGTAAATCTTCGATTCGTAAATCTTACCCGGTCCCAGGCCGGGGCAGAAGTTGACCGTTCGCACGCCGTTAATCTCCGTTGGCTGGTTCGGCGGCGGCAGATCGGGGGTCGCGCGGTTGACCCCAGACGTCAAAGACGAGGATCGAGATTGATTATTTGCATTCGTAGGGGCAGCGGTTAACATGGACGGATCCAGGCGAGGCCCAATGTCCAGGTCGGGGAAAGTCATGAAGAAAAGGTATCCGAACGTGGTCCCGAAGAAGGCCCCATCGACCGAGTGAAAACGACTGTTGGGCGGAGTGTACAGATCCTGACAGCTGGGGCAAAACAGCTTCACGGTCTCTTGCCCAGGCGTGTCGGAGCAGCCCACGGGCAGGACCTTGCTTCCGTTGCAATAGGCGCGCGGACAGACACCAAAGTGCTGCATTTCGTACTTCTCCAGCATCTGCTGGATTCCAGGTCGCGAAGTGATGTAGCGCTGGTGGATGAGGCCGTAGAGCAGTTCCGCAGAACTTTCGATCACACTCAAGTCGCTGGCGACCCGCGCATGCCTCCGGTCCCCAGCTCTGCGGTAGCCCGGGGGTCGCTCATCACCGAGAATCTCGTCATCGTCCTCCTCCTCTTCCTCTTCTTCTTCCTCCTCGTCTTCGTCCTCCTCCGGTTCCACGTCCAGAATCATCTCGAGCGCCTCCTTGTACATGGGCACCTGCGACTGCAGACCCGTAAGATTGAAGTCATCCTCGATAAAGTCCTCCGACACCTCTGCGAAGAATTCATGGCCCATCAGCGAGCAGAATGAGGAGATCCATGACTCCGGCGCCCCTTCCGAAGACGACATATCGAACGAGCCGGACTCGGATGACGACGAGGCTGACGATTCAGACAGTTGACTCAGATCCAGCCTGTTCAGGCCGTCGGCCAACGCCGAACCTATCTCTCTCGACACGTTGCCGAGTAGCGAAACGGAAAACGATGGATCGAACGAAGACGGAAGCGCTTCGCTTGGATTTCTTCGTCCCTGGTCGATCGGGCACAGACCTCAGCCCAATTGCCTCGGATGATCGAGGTCGAAAGAGTCGTAAAACCAAGATGGACCGTGACTCGGTCGCGGCTTGGTCGGAAATTCAGTAAAGAGGTCGGGTCTGTCGTCTACCTGATAATTGGAGGGGTCATCCCAATGTGCGGGACGGCGAATCGTTGTGCGATGAGGAAGTGTTGACGCGATAGCGCTTGAAGGTGGAATTTCCCCACTAACACTACCGTACTGCTCTCAAACAGAGATCGGGGTCATCCGTCGAGCTCTGGGGTATAATTCTAGCAAATTTCACCCGTAGTGAGCGACCAACACAATCGATTGTAGAGCGTAAATACCAGACCTCTCTGGTCACTTTCTTAGTGGTGGTGCAGTGGTCGATCGACGGCGTCGAGGGCGTCCCGAGTTTAGGTTCGTGGGGCGGTAGGAAAAAACGTCGCTGTTAACTCTGCAGAGGACTTGACATCTGTCGCGAGACGGAAATGTGTAAAAATTGGGTTTCCTCCGTGAGAGAATGATGTGGTCACAACATTGTGAATAACACAGATGATAAAACCAATGCCCCTGATGGCAGGCAGTGTGGTGGTGGTGCTGCGTAGAACGTTCATGTGGCTGGACTCATTCTAGTCACGTGCATGATTCACTCCCGGACAAAATGGCTCGTCCAGCACGCCTACATCTACAGTGAATATCATCTGGAAAGCGAGCTGATTGAATCCAAGTCATTATATTTCCATCATAAATTCCCGGTATATCGTCATAGTAGTCTCCGACTGTTATATACATGATGGGTGCCGCGTAATACTATCAAGATATCAAAAGAGCTCCCTGATGATTCGGGAGAGCTCGCCATCGTCGCCAAAAATGCCTGAAAGTCCCTCGCCCGTGTTTTGAAGCTCTCCATCATGAGTTACAAACCCCGGTATCCCTTCGGGTGCTGTACCAGATGGGATGAAGCTACTAAACCCTCCAACAGCCTCGAACAGGTTGGTGAGCTCTTGACTCATCTGCAGTCCGTTCAAAGGACTGTTCCCCAGTTCATTGACCCCGTTCATCGATCCATAGACAGACAGATTCTCGATTGAATGGCCCGCCAGGCCCGCCATGGCGACAGCAGCCGTTGAATGGGGGTCGTTCGAGTCCGAGCCGAACGGGCGCGCCAGCACGCCCAGACGTTCCCCAATCATTCTCAACCCCTTGATCGTCTTCCAGAGCCGCTTTGATACGTAAGATTTTGTACTGAATCCGTTGATCAGATCGAGTGCCATGTAGAACTCATCCCGCACCTGGCGGTTGAATTCGTTTGGCGCGTGACATACAGCCAGAAAGAGCACCGCGAGAGCGGCGACAAGGAAGTAGTTGAAGGTAATTTGTTGAGTGCGATATATGTCAGACGCATGATTAAGCTGTGTGAGCACTCGAACTGTATCTTTGGCGACATCCACCACAGTTTGAGCATGACCCTTGTCCTCGGCGATACTCGCAGAAGAATGTAGTACGGGCCGATAAATGAGAATCCGAAGCTGATTCATGCGCAAGTAGAGCAGCACCCGTAGTCGCCGCAAACCCCGGCTTGCCGTCTCGCCATGCCTTGGAGAGTCGCCAGGGTAAAATTTCAACGCATCGGGAACCTGCTTGTACCACTGGAGAACCTGGTAGTCCAGATACCCGATCTCATCCCTGCGTATGTCTGTCGTGCCCTCAGAGCCAAGTCCGGAATACCATATCTTCGAGCTTATACGATTATATGAGATCATACACCTCAAGTAAGGCAGCGATACGTCCTAGACCTGTTAGTCAGACATGCATGACGCGTGTCGTTCCTGGCTTTTGACTTACAGGCTCAGGGAGGTTAGGGTCGACATCCTCATCTTGAATGACAAAGGGTAGCCCGGTACCAAGACTCCAGCGTCTATCCAAACTGTAGATCGTCCAGAAGATCTTGGTGACGTCAGCCCATTGATCCTCATTCGGAAAGGATTTCATCAACGCCTCCCGTCGGTGCAGACCCAGTTCAAGGCACATACGTGCAGCGAATCCTATCACTCGGTAGGCCATCGCATCGTCATCCGTGTGGAAATGGTAAGTTGCCTGTCAGAACAGTTAGCCAGGGTCCCGGACGGGCCGGATATCATCAGAATGACAATACATACCACCATGCCAAAGAGCTGGATGGTCTTGATGTCGATCGGTCCCCATAGCTTAGCCTCAACGACTGGCTTGACACTCAAGAACAGACGTTGGCCCAGATCACTTCGCCCGCTCCCTTCCACGATCAACGTTATGGCGAGAATCATCTTGAGGATAATTGTATTATCATCATGGAGAGAGTCTGAGCCCGGGAATGCTCGCTGCGCGAAGCCAGTTCGCATTGCAGCCTCCATGAAAGTATAGAGAAGGTTGACTTGATTTGTGACCTTCTCAATATCCACAAGCGGATACATGATCCCGACTTCTTCCTCATAGACATGACAGAGCCGTAGAGCTTCCTCCCGTTTGATTGCCCATATTGGATCTTTGGTCGGATGTATGGACTGTGTGAATACAGCCTGCTGAGCAGGCGGCGATGCGGCCGGCGTGGCTTGGGCCGTTGTCAGATCGTCATTCATGACTCCTTCGGCGGGTGCAATGCCCATGTTCTGAAGACTGGATCTGGCGACATCGAAATTGAAGGCGGAGCTAGTGGGACCATGAAACCGCAGATGTCTTACGCGAGGTCCGACGGTAGCTGCGTGCATCGGCGTAAAGACCGACTGTGAGCCATCCCGAGAGAGGTCCTCCAGGTTCGGCGAGTCCAAAGATGATCTTTGATTCCGAAGATCGTTCAGACTAGTGAAGAGACTGTTCACCTGTTCCTGCAGAGTTGTGATCTGGTCTTTCATCGAACGAAACTCCCTATCCGGTACCGCCGGTGGTTAGTCGCCGTACTTAGAGCAAAGTAAGCTAGATTAAAGAAATCGAGATATAACGTACTCCGAATCTTTGAAGTTATTGTTACAGCAATTGGGGGCGTATCGGCCTATCGCACAGTCATTTTCTCTCCCATTAACTCAAACTTCATATAATTCCAAGGGTGATGGAGAACAGGCGCTTAAAACATAGTACTGACACTCGAGTTTCAGATGGCCACAGCGCTGGCATGGCACTTGACCGTTGCACTTGATCTTGCGTCGCTTGCATTCATTGCTATAGCAAGGACCCACGTTAGTCAAACCGTACTCAGCCCCATGGCTGTATCACAACTGTGAGGATAATCATCGTGAATTTACAGCCATTCACAAAGCAAGCATGGGATAAATTCGGAGTTCCTCAGCTGGGATCATACCAGGCGATTGAGATGTAGCGATTCCGCTTTGTGCGCGTGTGAGTTCCGTTGCTCTGTTCCGCTTTCCTCTTTGCGCTGTCCTCAGCCGGGCTGGCATTTTGGTCTGCTGTTCCCGCCTGAGGGGTAGCAATATCGACATGGGATGACTCGGAAGCCATGTCAGATGCGGTCAGTATGGCCTGATCGCGTTGTTCTGCGCAGGATAAGGTAGCGAAGAGTGCGGAGTGATTCCTTTCATGCTGCTGCCGGGTCTTAATGGCCGCGCGGGGTTTCCGTTTCCCCAGAATCTTTTGAGCCAATCAGCGCAGACCCAGAGTAACATAGCACATCTCTCAATTACAATAGGTAGATAGATAGATTATCTTTTACGACAGCCATAAATATTTGCAATTCAAGAATCAGCAAGCACTAGCTGCGATAGATCATTTCTAATGCCAAAATCAATCACGAAAGCATTCGACGCGCGCGGAGCAAACCCTCTCGGATAGCTGAGGCTATTGTAGTTCGGGCTCCACTAAACAATTCGACCAGCAGTTGAGTATCTTTGGGATGCATCTTGAGCCAGCACAGACTGGAAACGATTGCCACGAGTGCAAACCTCCTCAGCACGGTCTTCATCCTCTGAAACATGAGTCCCTTGCGTGTATACTTGGCTGTCCAGTGGTGCCACATAGGAAAGGTGCATCTGAGATAGTAGTCAATCTGAGTAAATCTAAACGAGGTTATCAGCGGGCGTCTTCTATCAGTCGTGACTTAATCTAGTTGGGGGAGACTCACGGATAGGTGGACGAGTTCCAACCTTCATCAGTTTGGTACCAGCTTGTGCAAGCTCCGCGTCGAAAGACGGTGCCCTGAAGACTTCTCTGTACTTTGTCCGTCCAGTCGCGCTCAGCATTCTCTTTCACCTCAAAACAACTGACACGTCCCTCAAGAATGGGTTTGATGAAGTTCAGAGAGTAATTGATGGCATTCTCGACCGCGAAAATGACGCTGGTATGGCCGGTCGCTGTGTTCGGGCCAAACGAAAGGAAGAGATTCGGCATATGGTCCATGGCAATGCCCAGGTAAGCCTGTGCTCCTCCACGCTCCTCCCAAATCTCGTCAAGGGTTTTGCCGCGCCGACCGAAAACCGGGAGAGGATGAAGGAATTTATTGGTCTCGTATCCGTTGGCCAGAATAATGACATCCGCCGGTATCTGTCTCACCCCATCTGTTGACTCCTTACTTTCCGGCGGATAATGTCGACCAGGGCCTAGTGTCACGCTTCTGGCTTGGACGCCTACCAAGGGCTTCGTCGTCAGCTCAAAATTGGGCGCGTGAATGCTTGCATAATAGTTGGACTCGACAATTCGTCGCTTACAGCCCAGGCTGTAGTTGGGAGTGAGTATGTCGTGATATTTCTCCGGAGCAGTCGCTCGCATGTGCTCTAGGAATTTCCTCTCTAGCCTGGAACGATTCCGTCGGGAATACTCATTGTCCTTGAAGACTTTGAGAAAATCCCACTCCAAGAAGAAGAACAGCAGGGCCCTTGCACCGAAAGCAAGGCCAGGGACGTTTTTGAACAATGGCGGCGTGTACTTCTCCCATTTCTTGAGCAACTTCGGCGTCAGTAAATCGGGCATGAACCAGGCAGGCGACCTCATGAGCTGCGTGATCGACTTGATCTTGCACTCGGGTTTCGTCAGCTCAGGGACTACCTGGGTTGCACTGCAGCCAGAGCCAATGATGACAACATCTTTCCCGGACAGATCAAGGTCGCTCTTCCATCGAGCTGTATGAACGATCTCGCCTTCGAACGTCTCAATCCCGGGTACACTTGCAGGCCATTTTTTAGGCTCGACAAGCACACCTACACCGCTGACAACAATCTTTGCTCGCACAATCTCTGTTTTGACATAGACACTGCGCTCGCCTTCCTTGGATATTCGCGCATCTCTTTCCTCTTCGGATAAGTCTCCGGTACCAGGAACAAGGTGCAATAATGTGACTTGCCACTCTTCCGCATCCTCTAACCATCGCAGTTCTTTGACAGCTGCGTTGAGTTGAATCTTGTCGACTATCTGGTATTTCTCGCAGACATCAGCCAGGTACTGAACAATTTCCGGTCCGGGGGGGTGTAGGGTAGTCCAGTCTTTCTTTGGAGCAAATGAGAAAGAGTACAGCAGCGCGGGCCTAATAAACGCTCAGCAAAAGAGTCGCTTCGAGAGAGCATAAATGCCTCGAGAGGCCCATACACATCGCATGCGGCTCCTGGGTAGCGGTTGATCCACCAAGTACCTCCGATGCCCGATTGCCTTTCAAAGATTCTGAATTGATCAAAGCCCAGAGCTTCCTTGAGTCGACATCCTGTAGCAATGCCAGACACCCCTGCACCAATCACGAGAACCGGGTAGTAGGTGTGAGCATCTTTGCCATATGAATGGCGTTTGTGAATCCTTGCCACCGAAGAGGGCATCTTGTCTGATCAAGTTGTAATAGATTTGAAGACACAGCCGGGCAATAGCAAGAAAGCATAGAACTCCTAAAAGTCTTGGAATTGGAAAGACAGAGGTATAGACAGCAGAGAGAGTTGTTAAGTTATGTAGGCCAACATTCCTAGGGAGTTCCTCGGGCTTCCTCAGCAGGAACAGCCATACTAATGGCACACCCCTCCCCTTCATAATTATCATTTATTCAGAGCCGAGAATATTGGTTGCATGGATCTCAAATGAGGGGAAGCCATGATCGACAACGCCAGGAGCTGAGGGGATTGTCCTCACCTCGGTTGTTCAGTGACCTATCACGCTCAGATCGGATCGACCGAGGAAACATTATGCTTTGTGATCCTCACTCAGCAAGGGGGAGAGTCAAGACGACAGTCAACCGAGAACCATTGCTTTTCTCTGGAGCTAAAATGCTAGAGGTCATGCGATGTTCGATAATGATGAATCGGAGTGGTCCCGTCATATTCTCCACAGGAGCAGTCAAAGGTGGAGGGTGATTCGACATGACCCTGTATGGGACCTGAAGATCCACAGCACTAGATAGTTCCCGTTAAATGTGACATGTCACCTTGGTGTCAGGCTGTGTAGCCGGCACAATACTCTGATTTCGCCTTGTGATACATACAACCCTTGACCCTCCAGAGAAGATCACGACTTTCTGAAATCGAACGAAGTGGTAGCATTGGCATAGTTGTTCTGGATGAAGTATCAGCAATGGCTGCTTACCCGCAATAACCTGTGGGTTCCCAAGCGACCATCACGTGTCGTCTGCAGCAAACAACCGGGGTCAATGTCGTTAATCAGCTCCAGGGATGGACGCTCGATATCTTCAACCTCGCAGAACCGATATCGTCCCCTGAGACCCGTCCGCGTGGTTGAAATTGATGACTTCCGCAGTAGCTACTTCCACCCTGAACTTCCGGTCCTTCTCCCCCGTCAGCACTTTCGCGATCTTCCCGCATGTGAGCGATGGTTCCAGACAGTCCCTTCCTCCAACGGCCATGACCGGAGATTGAATACGGCATATCTACAAGAGCATGGCGGAGATTCATTCGTTCCTCTTGAGCTCACGCAATCGCCCGCAGAAACCAAGGCGCCGGGCGCAACTGTACCTGGATTGAACGAGCTGAGCTTCCGGCAGTTCCACGCCCCATTAAGTCTGTTCCTAGATTGGATGCGCACCGCAGAGTTGCAGTCGCAGGCTATGCGACTCTATCTGGCGCAATGCCAGCTACTCGATCTTCCACCAGTTCTTCGCGATGACTTTCCCACTCCCGAACTCGTTCTAAAGGCGGGCAAAGGAGACGTCTACGATACGAACGTATGGATCGGCCACCCGCCTACATATACCCCTTTGCACCGCGATCCGAACCCGAATCTCTTCGTACAAATTGCCGGACGCAAGGTTGTGCGACTGTTGGCTCCCGATGCCGGGCAGAGGGTATTCGCATCGGTCAGGCGCCAGCTGGGTCGGAGTGGGGATCGCGAGGCAGCTGCTTTCCGGGGAGAGGAGATGATGCAGGGACAGGAAAGGACTCTGCTGGAGCAGGCTGTTTGGGAGGATGCAGACTCGGACGGTACCAATAATGTGCAAGATGAAGGATACGAAGCTCATTTGGAAGCTGGTGATGGGCTATTTATACCAAAGGGATGGTGGCATAGCATCAAAGGTGTTGGAGAGGGCGTGACCGCGTCGGTAAGTTTCATCTACCTTCTGTTTTGAGTGGTCACGGCTCTAACTCCAAATCAGGTAAATTGGTGGTTTCGGTAGAAGAAACTGCAAAAAATCCTCGTAGTTAACTTAACTGTGCTGTATTATACCTGGAAAGTGGTTCTGTACATTAGACCTGACTTAGATAGAAATTCATGATTATATTTGAGCATGACGCAGAGTCGTGGTTGTGGTCTCCAAGGCCATTCTAGAATCCTCTCCGCGGATCCTCCCTCTCTCCGCTTTACCTCCAAAACATCAATCACCGCTATAATTATTCCCTCGCCTCTCACCCTACAACGCGAATCCCATTCTCATTGTGCAGAAATGTACACATCGCTCAAAGCCATATCCCGCGCTACAGTCCTGCATCTCAGTCTAAATCCTCTTCTCTCAATCGGAGTCCGCGCCTCAACCGCAGCCGCAATATCACCAAACCTCCGCTCATACTCAGCATTATACCCCATCTGCCCATCCTACAACCTCTACCACCCTACGCAAATCATCTCAATCCACAATCGCAACCAAGAACATCCCTTCTCTACATCTGCGACCATGTCCGCCGACTCTGCCTCCAACGAGAACCAGTCGCAACACCACCGCCAACCAGGAGAAGAGCAGGAACAGGATCAAAACAAACCTATCCTCGCGCTGCCCGAGGCTCCCTCGGCAGACTCACAAGCCACACAGCTCGACGTCAGTGGTGGCGGGTCGACTGTGAAGCTCGACGCTCTGGGTCCGCTGGTGGTCAACCAGGACGGAACGCTGTCGCGGATCGCAAACTGGGAGCAGATGACTGAGATCGAGAGGCGGAATACACTGCGTGTGCTCGGCAAGCGGAATAAATTGCGGTTAGATACATTGAAGGCGGCAGAGGGTGAGAAGGATGAGAGCAAATGATTGACTGCATAGCATACGGCGTTTGTCGACTCGATGGTCTATTGGATGATACATTTGATGTCTATATTGAACTATACTGTAGATTTTTCCGCGATGCTCGCATGGTTCTTTGTACATTTCCTCACAACAAACATATCCTCATGCCAATCATAATATAATCGTGACAATACCCAGACATACAATGTTGCAACATCTAGGCAGGCAGGTACATAACAGGTCGCCTAAGCGAAAATCCAATCAGCGAACCTCGAGAGGGCATTGCTAAAAGCACAAATCAGTGGGCTTGCGCGTGAACATTCGGGGTTCGACAAGATCATCCTTACCTTGGCTTTTCGGGAATGTAGTTTCTCTCGTACTCGTCGATCTCGTCGAGTCCTGTCACGAGATCCACCTCTTCCGGCTTCTTCGTCTTTGTGCGGTTTGCAATCTTCCAACCGAAGTACAGGATTGGAAACACTCCAATCATCGTATAAGAGAAGAGGAAGGTCGGGATATCCCAATTTCCAGGCAGAAAGACAGTATAGCCGCCTACAAAGGCCATGACTGTCGTGGAAACAAGAGCAACGTAGGCAGTATAGGGTTGCCACCAACTCTTGTATGGGAGCGCTTCGCGTGGAATACCTTGGGCTATCATAGCTTTCCGAAAACGGGTATAGGTAAAGGTGACGACGGAAAAGTTGATAAGCTGAGAAGCAGTTACCTACCAGCTGTTAGAGGCTTTGTTTTCCAGATAGAAGTCAAGGTGATCCTAGTGTCGTAAGCGACACGTACCAGGTTAACGAACCAATCCAGGACGACAGATGCGCTGTTTGATACTTGGAGGAAGGCAAGAAGTGCAATCAGTATGACAACTGAGACACAGTAAATCGGTACACCCCGCTTGGTGCACTTAGTGAACAGTCGGGGTGCCTTGCCGTCCAGAGCAAGTCCGTACAGGCTTCTGCTGGCGCAATAAACATAACTATTCCCGGCACTGAAAGCTGCCAGCAGGATCATGGCGTTGACAATGTGCGGGAGGATAGGGATCCCGAGTCTGTCCATCGCGATAACATAAGGCGACGCAGCGGCGCCAGGCAGGCCCTTGGCGAAGGCTTCGGCCATAGTAGGATCATTGTAGGGGACGAGAATGCCGATACAAAGTACACCCAAAACGAAGAACGCTGTGAGTCGATAGAATATACCGTTATATGTCCTGGGCAAGACTCCGCGGGGGTTGACTGCCTCTCCAGCTGCCATCGACACATAATCGGGTCCTGCAATGGTAAAACTGGCCTGGATCAGACATGCAAGAAAACCGAGCCATCGGCCAAGATCACCCGTTTTGTAATATTCCGCAAAGGCGCCCGGCTCGTTCCAGTATCGGAACCCGAATCGATCTCCTTTCGGGTTCCCGCCCAGCATCACAATGAATGTGAAGATAATCAATCCAATGCTGAGCAGTACTTTCGAAAGAGCAAGCCAGAACTCGGATTCGCCGTACCATTGCACTGCAAAGACATTGAGAAGTCTATCATTCTAGGAGTCAACATTCGGGCGATTCCAGATGGGAAGGGGCCTTTGCCGTTCAGAGGGCGTTACGTACATGTAAAGGACAAGCACGATGACGATGACCCCGCTGACTGGAATAACGTCGCTCCAGTAGTTTATGATCATATTACACGCGGTGATCTCAAACGGCACTAGGGCAGCCTCAAAGATGAAGAAGTTGTAGCCGGCAGCAACTCCAAAGGCTTCATCGACATAGCGGCCGGCAAATCGAATAAAGGGCGATGAAATTGGCAGGTACGTGACCATCTCAGCCAGACCTAGGATGCAACCTGTATTTAGCACGGACTACATAGCCAAGGTCTCGTAGTGTAGAATAGCCAGGGAGTCGCAGGGGCAGCATGCAGGGAAACGGGAGATTGTCGCTTCAGGGCACTCAATGGTACGAATGAGGAGAGCTGCATCGGGAGCACAGGTTGCAGGCGGCATTGCTGGGGACAGCAATTTGGGGGCTTGGAGACCGGGGTTGCGTACAAACAGTAATGGCCAGGATGACAAAACACCTAGAAGTAGATATGTATAAGATTCCAAGGCTTGATAAAAGTGCAGTCAAGTAAGACGCGCGTGCGAAGTATGACACTGTTCTGCGTTAAAGTGCAATTGGAGATCCTTGGGCTCTTCGTCGTATCTTCTCAAGATCAATTCGTTGTAACATCTCTGGTGTAGAGTCGCGCAAAATAAGTGTATCTTGCTCTCCTCTCTCTAGCCAACTCACCCTACGGAGACACCTCAAGGCCAAGATCGCAACAGCAAAAGAGGCAAATAAATCGAAAAGAGCTTATCAAATCGGGTATCTAGCGTAGTACTTACCAAATCGAAAATGCCAGGAACAGACTGCCAGGGCCACCCTTCATCAGACTTTTGCCGACCTGGACATAGAGCGCTGTACCAATCGTACCCCCAATACCGATAAGCTGAATATGCCTGGGCTTCAGCTTCCGGTGCGTATGATCATAAGTGGGCTTCGACGATGCGCCTCCTATTGATTCCCCACTATCCTCGACAACAGAAGTCTTCTCTGAGTAAGTTGTAGGACAGCCATTTCTTTTTGTCAAATTGGCTGTGGCCAAATTGACGTCGTCGGCCGAGTGGGAAGATCTATCATTGCTGATAGTCGTCGGCAATGATGTCTGATGGACACTCGTGTCTGGATCAGGCCTCGACATGATTCACGACAAGTGACAAGGTTTTTGTCTCATTAACACATTCCAAACATAGAGGAGATCCGAAGAGGGCGATGTAATGTGCAATTTATAGGACAGGGGGAAAAGGTGATCGAAGAAACCAAGAAGGGAAAAAGGAGGGAAAAAAGGAGAGAAAAAAGAAAAAAAAGATAAATTCAAGGAGAGAAAGTAAAAGCAAGACTCATCGCATTGAGCAGATAGAGTAAAAGCTCATGCGAGATTAAAATGCGGGACACTTTGGAGATGCTAAAATCAGCTAGGCCAAAGCCGGCATCGAAGGTAGTATCACCAACAACCAAATCGAAAGTGATTCAGCTCGGCCAATTTCTCGCCCAATGAAAGACTGGAAGTCTTTTACTATTGTCGCGCCTGCCATTGTAGAAAGACGATTAAGATTGGATCAGTAGTGACGGCAGCAAAATACCGTCCTGGAAAAGATGGTCTGAAGCCACTCTGAGGACTCCATAAGTCCCCACAGGCATAGTCCCTATAGAAATCGACGCTTCTGACGTTGGAGGTACTGATAGACAGTTTTCGGTCCACCGTACATCAAGACAGCAGGAATTAATTTCAGCATCTCCATCTCTCTCACACTCTCTCTTATCCTGAGCTCAACAATGCCGAGCGTAGTAGCAGGACGGAGTGGCCGTTAGTAACCCTTGGAAAGTCATGGCAGAGGCAAACGGAGGGCAACGGAGGGAAATCGTTGCGACGCGGTTATATCGATGGACCGGCATGGTGCAACAAGGAAACTGTGCCTGTTTGGGCTAGTAAACATGGCTAGGAGGCTGAGATTAGTTTAGTCGATTCACTAGAGAGGTATATCAGAGCTGTGTGGGCCATCTCTTGGTGAAAAGTCAACTTCGTTTTTGCCGAGGTTCAAGTGGGTTATAAAAGATGAAGAGGTAATGAAGAGTAAAACCAAGAACTAGATAATGATCATAGATGTTCATGAAGATATGGCACAGTACCAGCGGATTCTGACCGAGAATGATAATTCTGAGCCCTGATGCGAATAGCAACATTATTGACGTGCAATGGCATGGTGGCTGACCCCAATTGCCTAAGGAATCAACTACCGGATTAGTCTCAGCCACTGCATCAGACCGTCAAGACCTCAATTTCGACCTCAACATGGTCAGAACCTATGAAAACATGGCTACTTCTTCAATAGAAAAATGTTATTTGTCATTGATTGATATTCGAAGTTGGTCACATAACATTTGTCTGCTTTTGGACACTGTGCTGATCAAGTAACCCGAAAAGTCCATCCTTCCCCGCATTTAGAAAAGAACGGCCAACATAATCTCGCGATCTGAACATTATGCGAAGTCATAAATCATATCTTCAGTCTGATCGATGATCATCCAAGCCTAGTAAGCGTCGGAACAGAGAGAACGTAAGCATCCGAGACAAAGAGGTTTCCGCCAAAAAACCACTACTCAGGTCTGAACAGACGAATCCACGTATGGACCGTGACTCCGATCTTTTTCATCTGGCGATGGCTTCTCTCCGAGTCCGCTAGGTGGAAAAAAGCAATCGTTGTCTTCGAAGTAGAGGTAGTGAGATAGGTCAGAGTCCACGGACGTCGTCCTACTGCGCCCTTGAGCGTCCGGCCCCGTTTGTGTAGATGAGTTACGATTCGAGGGACGAGAAGGTGTTGTTTGAAAGGTTCTGGAAAGAGTTTCTTGGCAAGAGGACATTTCGCTGATATTTGTCTCTAAGAACTATATCAATAACAGTATGATAGGTAAAAACTTTGAGCTGAAGCTGGTGATCTTCAGGATGTCATCGAAGGTTATTTGAGGTTGCCTCCGCACTGTACAAAGATGAAAGACAGGTCGACATCAGCCAATGTCTATATCTCACATATATTAAGCTCATAGACACCACTCATCAATAAATACCTCTCTAGTTCAAATGCAGCCAGGCCATGTGCCAGTTGACGTCATCTTCGGAGGACATGGGTGATAGCTTCAAAGTAAATCAAGTATGCCTTTACATATGTTGACGAAAATATAGTGGCGTTCTCATTATTACTTGTAGTGATTCATTATTTTGTTACTCTGAGAATTCTACAATGACGCTTCAAAGAGAACAGTATACGAGAATTTTTTCTTGGAAGAAAGCGGCCAGGCTTCAGCAGGGGTCCATGTGGGAACTCACCCTCCAGTTTATAGTGTTTCTAAAGGTGGAATGAAATACCTTCTCATTAGGAGCACTACAAATGTATCAAAACGATGGAATCATAGATACATCTACCTCAAGAGGGAGGGGTAGATGAGTGCCAATTGATCACCCAGACCGTCTAGATTCCTACTGCGTAACATTTCAATAAAAATCCAGCTCGAGAGATAGCCGAGGGCATGCCCTCATGTACCTCTCTAGGCGTCAGACTATTGAGCTGAGAACGTTTTGATCCCCTTGCTTCCACTCAATCCCAGAAAGGAGACTTGATTCTCCAGATTGAATCGAGAGAGTGAATTGGGCCGGGTGATGTACTGTCGAGGACCGAATGCAGACAGCCCACTATCACAAGGCGCGACGCTCGATTCTGGTTCATTCACGAAGTACATTAAAGGTCTGGCGAAAATTAGCTGCATTGGTGCTTGCATAGCCATGAGCTCCAAGGGGGATCTTGATGTTGCTCAATGAGCCAATGAAAGAAGACGCAAATACCCCTCGAGGGGAACATCAACAATCTCACAGACGATGACGCCGGTTGCCGGCAGATCCACGGTTATGCCGACCTCCGAGCTCCCCCGCCTGCCCCGCGTCCAAGTAAGCTCTCGTGGGCTAAACCTTCAACTTTTCTTACTCCGATTACCCACCTCCTTTCAATAATATCCTTCGTCCAAGCATACACTCACAATGGTGGAACACGAGCCAGAACCCAAGCGCTTCGAACCCAAGGTCCCCGTTCAGCTGGATCCTCCGAAGGATGACCCGATCACCGTGGAGGAATTGTCCAAATGCGACGGTATGTGATTCCTCGGTTGGATTCGTCATTGATGGAAATCAACTTACCGATTCGCTTTTTTTTCAGGCACGGATCCCAGCCGGCCAACTCTCGTCGCAATCAAGGGAATTGTTTTTGATGTGAGCAAGAATCCTGCGTATGGTCCCAATGGCCAGTATCGCGGTATGTCGATTCTTCCCTCCCATGTACTGCAAAATAATTGCTGGCTTAGTCTGTACTTGACGTTACTGATTCCTCCGTATAGTTTTCGCTGGAAAGGATCCCTCCCGGGCCCTTGCCTGCTCGTCTCTGCAGCCTGAGGATTGCAGGCCGGATTGGTATGATTTGGATGATAAGGAGAAGACGGTGCTGAGTGAATGGTTTACCTTTTTCAGCAAGAGATACAATATCGTTGGAAAGGTGAAGGATGCTATAAACTACTAGTATGCCTGATGACAACCTATGGTCAGTAACGGCGCCGGGTTATGCTATTGTATGAAGGTACTATACCCCATGAAATCATGAAATTCTACGCGATCCTTTCCATTGCCAATTCGGACAGTATAACAAGTGCTTTTATTTTTGCGTCTCTCGCCAGAATGCACCCAAGTAACGCCGGGGAATAGAGGTAATTATAAATAGAGCTCTATACAGTCACTTTTGATCAACCAAACTAAGCCTTCCCTTTTCGAGCTTTCCGCTGCATTCTTTTCCTAGAAATGATCCGGTTGCGTTTGGCGATCTTGTTCTCTTCTTCCGCGTCACGGTCTCCGTCCTGCTCCTTGCCGCTGCCACGGCTTTCGGATCGCTTCCGCTTCTTGTCATTGGGTGAAGCTTTGCTGTTCGAATCATCTTTGCTCGGGGTATTTCCGTTGTTCTGTTGACTTTCCTTCTTGGCGCGTGCCCTGGCCTCCATCTCATTCCGTCGCTTAACTACCTGGGCGTTCTCAAGGGCGAACTCGACAATCAGTCGCTTCTTCTTGTCTTTGATCTCCGCCGAGCCGCTCTTAGGGGCCTCCACAGCGTGGCCGTTAAGCCATCTTAGACCCATAAGCGCATGCCGATGCGTGTAGTACTCGATGAAACCGTAGCCGCGGCTTCGGCCTGCTCCGCTCTTCTCGCTGATCTTGCTTCCCTCTCGACTCTCAAAGACAATCTTGGCTTGCTTCACGATACCCTTGCCCTTTGACTTCCGGTACTCCTCTGCCTCTTTCATAGCGTCGGCTGACCGAGCGAGTTCCTCCTTGGAGAGAGGTTGACGTTGACCTTCCTTGACATCTTTCGCGAAGCCGACCACAGCCTGTCGAGCGAGCTGCTTGAGGTCCTTGGAGGTGACGTGACGGGGGATGTTGCGTATCGAGAGACGGGTCAAACTGAAATGTAGGGCCGGGTTCTTCCGGATGAAGTTCTGTCGTTGCTTGAAGCTGTCCTCTCTCATCTTGATCTCGGACGGCGAAAGCTTCTGGTACAGGGAGGAGTTGGGAGAGATAGTACCTTCTTGCAAGAGGAAAAGACGGCGCTTGTCAGTATCACGAACCAGTCGCTTTGATACACCCTCCTCTTCCAGTTGGACAGCTTGTGATTTGCTCACGGCGCGGGCGACTTGGAGGACACGACCGTCCAAGGTATAGCGGCCGCTGGGGTCAGAATTCTCATTCTGCAGGATAGAGTGCTTGAGCGCGGTGGAAGTCTTCTTTCCTTTGTCCTTCTCCGCGATCAAAGTATCTTGTTGTTTCGGGGCTTCGCGCACGCACAATGCGGCATCCTCAACCTTCCAGAAGCAAACAAAACCGGTACCACGGGGACGTTCTGTTTCCGGGTCGACGACAATTCGCGCGTATCGAAGGGGGCCAAATTGTGTAAAGTGCTCGTAAAGCGTCTCGTCTGTACACGTGAAGGGCAGATTTCGAATGAAAATCGTACAAGCATTTCGCTCGTCTTCTTTCTCTTGTCTTTCGTCTTCGTCGCCCTCGTCCTCGTCCTCATCTATATCTTCCTCGTCCTCCTCGTCGTCATCGTCATCATCGCCCATATCCTCATCTTCATCGTCGTCATCGTCGACATCTTCAATATCGGACTTCGCTTCTGCGTCATCTACCATTTCAACGTCGCTCGATCCCGCTTCCTCCGGGGTATCCTCCTTCTTCTCAGACTCCTTCTTCAAATTCTCCCATACTTCCTTTTCTACAGCCCAATCGACCGCCAACGTTCTTCCATCCACCTCTTTGCCGTTGACGGCCTGCAGCGCCTTTTCGGCATTCTTCTTTCCTCGTAAAACAACGAAGCCAAACCCGGCCAGCTGATCACCTTTCTTGGGAAGCGTGACATATTTGACTTTGCCGAAACTTCTGAAATGTACCGCTAGATCTTCTGGTTCTTTGATGCTCCAAGGCAAGTTTCGGACAATGAGCTTCGGGGGTTGGGTAGATGTTTTCTGTTGCTCCCGCTGTTTCTTAAGTTCAAGGGCAGCAGGAGCTGGCACACTTTTCCCGAGATTCTCATCAATCTCACGGTGACGCGGCTGAGCGTAGTCGACTCTGATTTTTTTCCCTTCGAAGACAGACCCCTTGAACTCCTTTAGCGCAGCTTGGGCGTCTTCGAGATCGGCAAAGGTAACGAAACCATAGCCCTTGCACAGCTTCGTTTCCGGATCATTAACAACAATCGCATGCTTGATAACGTAGGATTGGGAGAAGTATTCGGTAAGGCTCTCGGTCGTAGCTGAGGTAGGAAGCGACCGAACGAAGAGGGTCCTTCTTGGTTGCGCGGAGACTTTCTCGTCTTGGACGATATCTTTTTTCGGGGAGTCCATCGTAGTCTGTGTGTCTTGGTGGCCACCACTATTTTCGTTCAGACTTCCTTTGCGTTGTCCTGTCATGGCTGTTGAGATCGGCCACCTTTTTTCTTCGGCCATTTTTTTTCTAGCGGCAGAAAATTCCCGGCGTCAATATTCCAGTGAGAAGCGGGTCCGGGCGGTGAGCACAGCTGGCCCGAACTTTGGCTGCTGCGATTAGATAGACCGAACGGAACCGATAACAGCATCTCTCGAAGCCTTGAGGTTGACGCAAGAATGGCTAAGGACGTCGATACTGATAACGCTGATCCCGACTATGGCCTCCCTGAAAGGAGCGCTACCCCTCGGGCTGCAGGGGACACCTCGAGTTCAGCTACTGCTCAATCTACGGCCCCCAAGGTCCAGCAACCAAAACCGCAGGCGCTTGCCAGCCGAACCGGTCCCTCCGCGATTCTTGTTTCGACCAGGCAAAAGGGCAATCCAATACTGAACCACATCAAATTATTGCCGTGGGAGTATGCAGATATACCCGCCGACTATGTCGTTGGAGCAACCGCATGTGCCCTGTTCTTATCGTTGAAATACCACCGGTTACATCCTGAATACATATACTCTCGGATAAAGGCTCTTGGGGGGAAATACATGCTCCGGATTATTTTGGTAATGGTCGATATCGAAAATCACGAAGATAGCTTGAAGGAACTCTCAAAGACCTCGATCATCAATAATTACACTCTGATGCTCTGCTGGTCGGCTCCGGAAGCAGCTCACTATCTCGAACTATACAAGTCGTCCGAAAACGCTCAACCAACCGCGATCCGCACCCAGCAAGCCCAATCTTACAAGGAGTCTCTGGTGGAGTTTGTTACAACTCCTAAGAGTATCAACAAATCTGATGCAGCGAGTCTGATATCCACGTTCGGGAGTCTACAAAATGCTATCAACGCGCAGCCGGAACAGATCAGTGCTGTGCCCGGCTGGGGCGAAAAGAAAGTACGTCAATGGACCAATGCAGTGAGGGAAGACTTTCGGGTGGAAAATGCGAAGAAAACGAAGGCACCTGAGAGGAACATTGAGCCTGAACAAAGATTTTCTGGCCTCGGCACTGTGAGCCAGACGGGGCCCGTAGATATGGATGATGATGATGAAGCAGCCTTATATCTTTCGGAAGCGGGACAGAGGAGTCGGGTGGAGGCGAAAAAGGGAGCCTCAGAAGTCGACACTCCACAGCTATCCAATCAAGAGGAAATAAGTGAAGGCATTAGCGCAGCCCTTGCGAGACTTCGGGAAAACGGAGGATGAATATTTGAGTGATGAATACTCTGATTGTCAATCGCGATATCATGGACGGCTTCGCCATGTAGCTTGGTCTAGGAGACAGCAGGCTTCCAATCCGTCCCGCGAGGATGCTAGCAACACAGTTCCGAAATTTACGGTGTTCAGTCTGCCTGACAGGAGAACACAGGTGGACTGCTGACAGGCTGGCCAACTCAGCGCACAACGCTATCAGTTTGAAAGGCAAAGCTCGCTCGACCGCTACAATGTGTTTACTTTCAATCATTTTCTCATAGCTCCCTGTCAGCTGCGCATGCTAGCCAAAGCATCCGTTCTTGACCACGAATGGCGGGTCTTATGCGCGAGTCATGAAACCCAGATGGCTTGGGCCCTAGGCTATCTGTCAGCGGGATGGGCCGACATAGTGTTGCGGAATCCAGGGCATTGGGAGACCGGTCAGCCACTGAGAATCAATACCGAAGGCAGCGATCTTTAGTGCAGTTATGCACCTCGTATTTCATGATTCAAGAATCGCGTTTGATTATTTGATGATGGCCCGCGACCCGAACAGTTCGAACCAAGAAGGCTTATATTAAATGGCTAGCCGAGAAGTCTTGCGCGCATTAATGATAAGTAGATTCGATTACTTCAAGACAGCTAGTCTGCTCCGGAAAACCGCTGGATATTGAGGTTCCGCTGAGTCAAGTCTCCGACTATAACATCACGTGATAATGGAGTGTGGGGCACTATACCCCAAAAGGGAAATCGGGATGACGCCAAACATTGGAGTTGTGCAATTTCCCGCTGAACTGGTCTAGATCACCTCTGTTCTTCAGAGGCACCAGCGAATTCAAATTGGACGCCCCAATGAAAGCCAGCGTGTAACGAAAGTTGCTTAAGTGTCCGAGGAGCGAGTCAGTGTTCTCCACTGACAAGCCGGACAAGATCTTCCCCACTCTATCGCTTATACTCTCGACCTATACTATCGTCCTACTCGCCCGGCCAAGGCCGGATCATGAGATGATGGGAGAGGAGGATAACAACAATGCATCTTCAAAAAGACAGCCCTATCAGAATGTGCCAATTTCAAATGAAGTCGGTCTTTCGCGTCCTCCTGGTCGTCATGCGGGGGATGTGACAGGATCGTCAAGGAACCCGTCTCCTAGGGCAGTTCAGAACCCACAGTCCAAAAACTTCGAGATAGTCCTCGTTACAGATAACGAGTCGCGACGTCAGGTCCGCCGCCATGCAATGCGGCAATATATGCGTCAGCGGCGCTTGGACAGCATCGCTCGACTGGAGACGCCTCGTTTGCCAATTGGTGGTTGGGTCAGCCGCCAGGTACTATCGGAAGCCTCATCATCCAGCATTCCACCCTCTCCAGTTGAAGTCCCTGTCAAAGACACTTCTCCGGAGGAGGAAAAATTATCTCCGGTAAAAGATGGGGAGCCATGCACCCCAGAAAGTTGGATAGGGCCACTGATGCCTTTGGCGTCGAGATCGTCCGAAGTCAAAGCTGAAGAACCGTCCTCTCCGTCCTTCCCTATCGTTAGCTATACATTATCAGATCCTCGTTCCAGCCCTGGTCATGGGGCCGTGGAGGATCCATTTAGCTGTTATCCTATACCTGTTAGTCACTCCGACCATGAGTTAATTCAACACTGTAAGTTCTTCTTTGAAAGCCCGTGCTCCCATACAGACCACGCCGATCTTGATAGCAGAGCAAGAGGGCCGTCTGGCAGAACAATCTTGATCTCGTGTTGGCTGATGGCTTACACTGCAAAGTTATTGTGACATATCCATCCATGATGTATAAATTTGCCGATTCCGTCGCGAACAACCCAATGATGGGGATTTTCCGCCAAATCGCGCTGCATGACAGTCTTTCATTTCAGGCGATGCTTGCTATTGCCTCAAAACATCGAGCTGGAGTGGAAGGCAAGTTGGACTCTGTTCAGAGTCTCACTCATAAAATGCGGGCGCTTCGATTAATAAATGAGCGAATACAAACAGACTCCCAAGGTCTGCAAGACGGAACAATATACGCTGTAGCCACAATGGCAGTGATTGAGGTAAGTAAAGCTCCCTTATGGTCTGGAATTTGCAAGTTGCTCATGCCGTCAAGAAATGGTCAAAGGATGCTTCTATTGAAAGGATGCACTGCATGGGACTAGCGTCCATGGTTCGGAACCGCGGCGGAATGCGAGGCATGCGGGCTTCTAGTCCTTTTTTAGAGAAGGTTCTGTACTGGTAATGCTTTAACACAGTCCAATTGTAGCAGGCATGATCAGGCTGACTTGGCATAGGGTGGACATAAGCTGCGCACCCAAAGCAGTCTACACCTCATGTCTTCCATGGACCGGTGCCGTACCCGACACTTCTCCGGAGAGTCTTGACTTTCTTGCTCCTGAGGTTGCTCCTGATGTGCACCTCGCTATTCCCCACATACAGACAGCAGTAGTATCATCGGAGAGCCTATGCGATCAATATAGTGCTTGTGAGGATTTTCTGCGATTTTTTCGCTGTCTACATGGGCTGGAGAAGGCTGCGTTAAGGATTCCCGGTAATGTCACCAGAAGCAGTGCAGCTCCTCGCATCAGACGCTTCACTCCGGGAACACCGCTCCATTCCATTCTGACTATGCTTCCCGATTACGACCACGGGATTCGGGATATCCGATTCATCGATGAATACACTTGTATGTCCTGTCTGTTCTTCCTGGCCGTCGCACTCTACGACTCCTATCGCAACTCTACCAATTTTGACCGTTACCTCGACTGGCTGGACCTGGAAGTCCAAAGGCTCAACCCCTTCACCAACCCGAGCATCACATCTGTCCTCTGGATCTTTCTCAACAACGGCGGCTACCCACAAGGAGAAGCAGGCGACACCGGCGAGAGATGCTGGGTCGTGTCCCGCATGGTACGCATTGCCAAACGCCTCGAGTGGAAACGTCAGGGCACCATCTGGGACCGTCTCCGACAGGTCCTGATCAACTTTATCGTCGCCCAGCAGGAATGCGCCCTGGGGTCGGATAGCGTTGACGAAGAGGCGTTGATCGCCCGGCAACAGAGACGCCTCCAACCAAGCGAGTATTTCTGGGACGAGGACGAAATGCGCGAGGAAATATTGGGATCGCAATCGTCGTCGATCCTGACGCCGTATCCTCAGTCGCAGACAACTATTGTGGTATAATCACATGCCCTGATTCTTGGCCGATATCAGAAAGGCATGGAAAAATGAATTGTACGATGTTTCCGGGAAAACAACTGCAATATACCAAGAACATATTACGACGTGATGATTGATGACATGTATTCCTATACTAACATGGAATCTGCTTCACTGTACATGATTGTACTATTGTACTTAGCAACCCTTTGAAAACAAGAATTGTAACCTCATAATACGAAATGTCAGAAGAAGAATCCATCCAAGCTCATTGACATCTCATTACTAGGTCTATCGTATATGCACATCAATCAGGTGGGTATTGGACTGTCTCTCTATAACACGAAACACAGAAGCAACGGCCATCCATCCATCCGGCACGCCATCGAAGAAAAAGACAAGATCACTTCCAGGGCAGACAATCATCCATAAACGAGGAGGAAAGGTATAACAAGCAATTAATCCTGCCGGATCTCCCGTCAACAGCGGCATATCATAAGGAAATAAAATTAAAAAAACCAAACGATCAATTCCCATGTATCGAACACATCGAGGTCTAACGAGAAGAAAAGAATACTGCTGGGTATTGAGGCTGCCTCCGCACTTCCCCCACTTTTTGCTTTTTGGTAAATGAGTTCGAGGTAGTTCATTTTGATGCTGGAACATCGGCACAAATCATTAATAACATTAAAAGAAGCACGAGCGCTGGGCGGATCCATGGCATGACATTAGAGGGATTCTACGTCGGCTTGTCGCATCCGATTCTGCCAAGGAGGGCCTTGCGATCGCTCTGATCGCCGAGTGGGATTCGGCCCCGCGCGCGAGGTCGCACGCTGGCTGAGCCGTTCGAGGCTCGTCGCCAGTCGGCATTCGCCCCGTCCACACCGACTGTGCTGCTGTTGGGTGCGTCCTTGCCCGCGGATCGGACTTCCGCTTCCTCTTCGTCGTCGCTTCGAGTGTCCTCGGCATTTCCGGTTCGGAGCACGTTCACGGCCACGCGGACAACCATCACAAACCATATGAGAGAGAGCAATTGTAACGCCAGAAGAAAACCAAGGAAAATCCACTTGACGGTGCGATTCATGCAGATGGGGCCGTTGATGTCCAAGAACGGGTTAAAGAGGTAGCGGAATCGGTTCGGGTACCCATCGGTGGAAATCAGCTCCGCGGTGGTACCGGAGTAGCAGCCGTAGGCCATTGCATCAGGGACATCCTTGTAGATAGACCAGCAGAGTAGAGGGTAGAAAATGTGACGCGTAATCAACCAGGTCACCATGAACAGACAGAAGGTGATGTTGCAGCAAAGCTCGAACTTGAAGTACTTGAGAATCTTGGCAGTCTGTCGCGCAAATGTCAGCTCGACCAATTTTCGGAGGGGAGATGAATCTTATGGCATACCGGCAGCAACAGGTCGACAATGTCCATCAGACACAGTACAACGTTCGAAACATTATAAAAACCGTAGATATAGGCAGAGGTCAAGAGAGTGCTGGTGAGGATGTGGTGAGTCAACATCTGGTAGTGATCCTTTCGCCTTTCTTCCATGTTGATAACCAGGATCTGCTGGAACCAGAATGACAGCTGCGCCAGGAGATACCACTTCAGGTTTGCAGAGACCCCCCGCGCGGGCCATTGAGCCCAAATGGCCTTGAAATCCATCCAATAATAAGAGTTTGTCCAGATATACTACATCCTGCATGTCAGTTTGACCGTCTAGAAGGGCAATGAATGCAGCGAGACAAACCATTCCAAACGTCCAGAAGAACGCATAGTACATCCACATCCACGCCTGCTCGGCAAACCGATTTGAAGCCTTCCGCTTCAATCCCGCATACCTGGCAGCTGGTCGGAAGATCCATTCAATGGCAGTCGCTCGGACGGCGGTGAATGTGATTGCGGAGCTGATAACAAAGTACACATCGTCAAAGCCTTGGACATAGACCCCTTCGGAAGGCTGGTAGTACGACAATTGGAAGAACGGCGCCGTGTATGGTCGGAGTGTGGGGTAGAGGTTATGAGCAGCTAAAAGCGTGCCAAGGATAGTCAATGAGACTCCTAAATACGCATACAGAGCAACGGTCAGCCATTGAGTCCAACTCTGTCACAATGACAATCGAGCGCATGCGGTGGGTTCCTCCGGCGCAGATCCAGGTTAAGCGATCGATTGGAGCAGTGTAAACCCATCAATGGACTCCAACCCAAACAAATTGGAAATTAGACGCATACCGATTTGATTCGCGTCCATCCATTCCCGAAAGGTCGCTTCTTTGGCAGCAGTTCGGTGACCGGTGGACACACAAGTGTTAAGCTCCGAAACGGATTGCGATGGCGTGGACTCGTCTTTTGCCATGACAGTGGTTTCGTGATCCCGAAGATCTAGGGATCACTGATGCTCGGAGGAGCAGCAACAGTAACCGTGTCTGCGAAGAAAATTCCAAAAAGTCAATCGCTAGCCACAGAAAATGAGTATAATGGACGAAAGTTTCGCAGGTAGGTTGGTCGGATAAAAAGAGAGTACCTAGAACTGCTCCGGATGTACCCTGGAATAGCTACTTGACAACAACCAGACTTCTGTGACTTTCTGCCACTGGGACCCGCTGTTCCGCAGCGGGTACCTGTTGGGGGGGTGAGAGAAACGGCTGAGAGGAGGGACGGTGTCTTTTCAATGGCAGACACACAGAAAAGAGTCAACAAAATAGTGCGTTAGTAGAGTTGGTGTCAGTGACAGGTGTCAATGACAGTGATAGACAGAGATTGGAAACCAACCTCAGGAAAAGTCGGCCTCGTTTGTTGAAGCCCTAGAGGTGGACTTAGCCTTTCGTAGCTATCCCAATGTCCCTGGAGAAGAGGAAGTGGTAAAGGTATCCGTCGTACGTATGTTGGTGGGCACATGAAAACGGTGGAACGTAATTTATTACGCCAATGAAACACAAGATAATGAGGGGATTGTTTCGAATTATCCAGACAATCCACAGGGGAACCCCACAATATGGCTTTTTCGACTCTTATGGACGCGTACTTGGAACTTGCTATTTGCACTACGTTTCCACTGTCCATCATGCACCCTACAGTCCTCCCACTCACGTAAGGTATGTAGGAACAATAGGTACTTTCATGTTGATCATACACTGCTCAGGTTGTATACTCCGTAATACATCAACAAACAGGCTCACCGCCCATCAACAAAAAGGCCCTGGACCCTTTCCCTTACAGGTACCTTACGTTCTTACCTGCCTTGGCCTGAATAAAGTTTTCGGCCTCCGCATTTGCTGTCCCGCATCTCTCGCTTTCTCCCCAATCGCAGCAGCTGAATACTTCACACCCTCTATCCAGGGGTTGTCCCGCATCGACTACTTTTGCAGCTAATGTATGCTTCCTGGTCGTCTGATCATCGAGTTCGTGATGCAATCAGATCATCACAGACATATGTACTCAACGAATCAGAGCAGCGGATAATAACAATGTCATTGGAGTATGTAGATGTTTGTGTGGTATATACCAATGTGCTAGAGCATGGCGATAAGCATACTTTAGATTGACCTTGACGCACCAACTACACTGGGGTACAACTACCTCTCCGGCGGATCGACCTCATCTAAGCCTGCCGTGACGCCATTGACATATTCAGCCGCACTGACACCCAGCTTGGCCAGATCTACTCCTCCTTGTCCCGCCATCGCCCGGGACATGGCTCGCACCACTTCCTCTTCCTCCCAGATACTGCTCGGAGCCATTGAAGCATCGCCACCCGTGTTGCCAGCGCCCATCGCGACAACAGTCCGCCAATACGCATCATCCCGGTCCTTCAAGACCTTATCTCTAACCACGGCATTCCGCGTCACGCTCACAGCATGCAATTTCGAGCTAGCTCCAGCCAATGACGTTAGCGAAGTCGAGACCAGCTGGTCGACTTGATCGGCCTGTGAGGGAGGCGCGAAGAAGAATCGGTTCGTGGCGGTTACATAGATTAGCACGGCGCAGATCCCGTCAAAGATCGCAAAGACCAGCGGACGGAGCAGGGTGATTTGGTGGTACAAGCTCGATGGCGGCATCATGCCCGCTCGTACAGCAGCCGAGGCAGACTGGACGGGGTCGTATGTTGAGACAATGTAGATGTCGATGGCGGCCAAAGCCAGCCCGGCGATAGTGAACTTGTTGCGCCAGCTGGCGGCTTCCCGGCCGGCAAAGGGTGCCGAGGTCACCATGCCCACGAGGACCATATGCAAGAGATGCGGGACCAATGTGTTGAAGGGGAGGTAGTAGAGGAGGTATGTTTTCAGGTTGTCGAGCGAGCAATACTCGCAGGATGTCAATGCATCGGGTCCGTAGCGCAGGTACACCCGCCGCGCTACCACTGAGGTGAACTTGGATCGCAGCAGATTGTCGGTCTCGCTCAAGGTATTGTCTGGCCGGAACCGTGCCAGCCTGCTAAAAATGACATCGGTCGGGGTGTTGATGCGCGATCGCGTGAGGGTGAATATACTTGGAGGAGGAGCATGAGGGTTGAAGGGGAGGCTGAGGAGGAAACACAGCAGGATGGCGAAGAAGAGGACATTGACGGCACGGCGGGTAGCCTGAGGGAGGGCACGAGGTGTGGGACGTGATGCTATAGCAACTCGGAGACTGCGGTAGAAGTTGATGGCCCGAGGAATGATGACGGGGGCGAAGAAGATCAATAAAGACTTGATGCTGTGGAGTGGTCAGAATGAGAAATTTGACGTCAGATAAGATTCAGACACTCACGTCGCAAACGATATCCCGAGTTCAACCATCTTGCCCGTCAATTTGTTTCAACCACCTGTCTGCCACATGTCCTTGAGATGGATGATGACAGCTAAGTGGATGAGGCTGATGGCCATATTGCTGATCTTATCGCCGATGCCAAGCGGCGCTTAACGTTGGCCAATTAGCGGTCGTTTGTATAGTTCTTTTGATTGACACACCAAGAATCATTTTGGCCAGCTGAATTTGAAAATTAAAATGCTACAGAAATACAACATAGGACAATGTCTGAATAAAGTCATGGGAGTGCAGCCAGTAATGCCAAGCTCTGTAAGGAAAGAATTTTTCCAGTGAACGCCCTCGCTAATATACCCTTGGGACAACAATCCGTTCAAACTCCCCTCTCACCGCAAAGATGGTAAGGCCTAGACCTGCGAAGAATACATTGCCGGATGATGAGATAGGTCTGGAATGGTCACACCCGCTGAGTCTCGCGAGTATTTGGATGACGCGGCATCGTTCAAGTTGATTGGTGGGGATATCTTCAGTGGAAAGCGAGTCATGCTCCGCATGGAGACCTGCCTCCTCACAGGTGAATGCGAAGGAGTATATGTTGGGAGTGAGTCCTCTCGCTTTATACCGAGTTTGAACGATCGCTGGGAGCTTGCTCGGGTGACGACTTTCTGAGGCGCTACCGCCCCGTAGACCCGTACATGACGTGCAGTGACCCCAGCGGCGCGGTCTGAGAAAATGAAGCTCTACAGTAATCAACAAAGTCAGCGTTCGCTTCGTAGGCCTTGAAAAGATAAGGTCCACTTACCGACACCAAATTGATGACACTCATGACCATAGCCAGGATACCTGCGGATACCACAATCCTCCAGAACGCAAGGCCAAGTGATTCCTGACTCGTGGCAGGCGTATTCAGATCGCCCAAGACACCCATTCCAAGTATAAGCATTGCCACAGCCAGTGTGACGAAGCCGGAATCTTGGCCTAGCAAAGGCCAATTGCGGTCAAAGTAGCCGCGAAAGAAGGGTAATTCTGAGAGTATAAGAAAGACTGTCGTGCGTCAGTATTCTTGTCAGGTCCACGCTTCACCATAGTTGGGGGACCACTTACTGCTGATTCCTGCAGCCATGACATGGGAGACTGCTTGGAAGAAGAAGAAGCTGCTTAAGAGAGAGATCTTCACTATCATCACAATGCTGGCAGCGATGATGTCCAGGAAGACGATAATATTGAGTACTCGTATGGCGTTCAAGATCACAAATCCCGGACCAGCCAAGGACTCTTTCAATGAAGCCATCATACTTAAAGTATGTGTTATCGCAAACGAAAGCACGTTTCTGCACGATAAGACGCCACTACCAAAAGATCATGCAAGAATATCGAGGACTCGGATCGAGTTAAGATGCGTATTCAGATGATGCTACGAGAAACAGTAGAAGAAAATGGAGAAACGAAAGTAGAGGCACAAGAACTGACCAGCAGGACTGTGGTGGCTCAGAGACTGAAGAAAAGAGAAGGAGAGAAAGAGCAGACTGGCGAGGTCTACTCGAATGTTAAAGAAAGACCAAGGGATTGAACAATGAGGCGACAAAAGATAAGAGCCTTATTGAACCAGCATTATTCAGGTTCTTTGCTTTGGGCTCTGGCGCCAGACAATCCTTGTTCTATTCAGAACAGGTAGCGAGGCCCGAGTCAATGTAGAAAGACAAAGGTTGCTGACAATGGGCATGGATTCTGAATCTGAAACACAACCTAATGGACATTGAGAATCAAGCCATCTATTCATGCCATGAACAATGGTGATGTCTTCAGAAATGGCATAGACAGTTGGACACTGATCCAAAAATAATCTTGCTCCTCGAGTTGCGGTTTATCCTTACAACCATTCTGCAGAGCGCTGTCTCGTAAGTACGGCCCATCACAGTGGTCCTACTCGAACTGAAATTAGCCAGCCTTGGTTTGTATGCTACTGTTCCCAAGCCTGTATTTTCTCAGGCGTCTAGCTCGGTTACAAGTCCTCATTGCGAAAACAAAGCGAGTAGCTATCACTGCGAGATTCTCAACCAGCCTGAAACAACCGTCTCATTCTCTTGCCTTGTTACATCTGACGATTGGCCGTCGTCCAACTATTTTTTGCTTGCTTCAAGCGATGTTTGGATAGACCTCACTGGGCTCCAATGATCCTCTCCCGGCTCTCGCATCCCAAACGAGATACTTAGTCTCGAATCGGGCGCTTACTCTTGTAAGGACCCGCAGGAACTTGTTGTATGTTAAGAACCAGTGCCCTATAGGCCCGCGACTTCACAAGATTAGGCGCCTGCGAAGGCTATATGATTTCATGACGCCAAGTTCTCCATTGAGATTTCGGGAAGATACTATCTTGCGAGGCTGAGGTCAGAGCTCACCAGCGGACTTAGGACCTAGTTCCCGGTGCAATTGATGACATCGGCCTCGGTAGAGTGGACGCAGGATATATCTACGACAATGAGTACCACACTGCACCCCGGTCATATTCGACCAATTAGCCAACTAGTCCAGCCGCCCGAGATCCTAGCGCTTCTATAGCATTCAAAACGCGAGACGCGATAAGTCCGACTGTCATGGTAACCCAATATCATGTCCCGAGCATGACTTTTTCCCTGCGGTTCAAGCTTCTGCACAGGATGCGGAAGCAAGTGCACGTCTCTTGGCCGGCTCAGTTGGCATAAGAGTGATGAATGGAGCAATAAGTGATGCATGGCATGGTCCTTCTTAGAAGGGCTCGATTTCAATATCAGCTTGAAATATCAACCACCTCGCTCCTTTTTTTAGAAATGTTGCTTCGAATCTGTGGTATGCCCATTTCTGTGTTGATGTGTTGATGTGTTGATGTGTTGATGTGTTGATACTGCATTGGTCAAGAGGTTTATCTCGTCACCTTGCGATAGTTCACAGAAGACAATCGCTCTTATTGCTTGTTACAAACTCAATCCCAAGGCAATAGATGCGAAATGTGTCATATTATTATGAGTTGGATCAATCTGATTCCGCTTGTGTCGTGGTATGGGGCAAATTATGGAAAAGCTGGGATTCGGGGGCTCGGCGGAGTATAAAAGGAAAGCCATGGACACACACAGAAACTTCACTTAACGGCCTAGACCTTTGCTCTCTTCTACCTTGACTCCTTGCCAAGTTTGGAGCTCGATATACAAAATATTGCTCCTCGCCATTCCCGATTGCAAGGACAACTCAGAACACCTCAGTAGTCAAAATGACCCGCGGAAACCAGAGAGACAGAGACCGTGAGAAGGCTCTCAAGGCCAAGGCCAAGCAGGTCAGTTTTCGTCCCCGCAACCGTCCCACAGGTCTCTCAGCAATATGTCAATTTACAAATTCTCCTTGGATGTAGAACACAGTTGCTAATCTACCTCTCATGTCTATAGAAGGCCGCAAATAACTTGAGTGGCACCGAGTTCCAGCGCGCAAAGGAAAACAACGCTGCAATTATGCGCGCAAAACAGGCAGCGGGTAAGCGCGCCCAGGAGTTTTACGCCTGTTGCAATAGAGCTTGAATGTGCTAACGCATTGCGCCTTTCTCTACAGCTGACGCGAAAAAGGCAGCCGAAGCAGCAGCAGCAAAAAAGAAATAACCACCCATTACGGAATTCGTCAGCAGCTTTATCACCGGCAATTCCGATCTCAGCCGCGCTGCTTTCCCATCATTATTATCAACCCTTCGGCCGTCATGCTCCGGTTCGGTGCATAATCTCACTTCTGCAACCTCATAGGACCCTCAGACCCTGGCTACTTGGCCAAGTTTGTTGCACGGATTGCTACCCTGGATGAACGAGGTGGCTATATCATATTTTGTCAGAGGAACGGAGGTTGGCTATAAGTCCCTCGGGTTGCCGTTCCGTGGGTTGATAGGGTATTTTGGAGTTGTTGGCGCGTTTTACTCGTTTACTAGAGCATTTTTACAATTAGCGAGGCGTTTCTTTCAGAACATGGCGTTCAGTCTACGTTGTAAATTCAACCGACACTGGATCATTCTACTAGGGGGACATGAGGTCTATGACGACGGGGGACCTGACTAATTACTCGTTTGCTACCAGACGTGACCAGGCTACTCGATCGACCGTTACAGTTCTGCTGTTATGCTGCCAGTTCGCCGCTCGACCAACATGCCTTTGCCCTGGCCATCCATGTCTTCCACGATTCCTTCGACTCGCTTTTGGCAGTGTGAGCCAGCGTATCCATTGCGACGAGACGAGTCTGTGTTGCCTCCTCCCGTCCACATAGCTGACACCAAACAGTTTCCACCACATCAAATCTCGTAGTAGCCAGGTGTACAAACGTCCAAAGACTCTCGCCTTCCCAGCGGACGTGCACTCCAAACTTGGCAGCTTTGTTGATGATAACCAGAACTGTTTCTCTGTACGAAATAGTTTCCAGCAAATAGAGCAGAAACATCCAGCCAGATATATCCGCTGGATGAGCGAGACACCAATCCAAAGTCTTTTCGGTGATGAGCAAAGCCAATCGGACAGAGCTATCCGTTCTCTGCTCGCTTTCGTTCAATGTGTCAGTCAAGGCCACATGAAGCCGGCGCATAAAGCCGAAAGCATAGTAATTCCTGGGATGGAGCTCCCCTGCGCGAAGCACAACGGCGAACTCGGCCTGGAACATTTCCTGGAACTTTGCCGCGGCAGTTTGCGATAGTTGAACTGTCGGGCCTGGCAGCTGGAGTGCAGCCATCTGGTTCAAGATCCATTGACGGTGTTGCCATAGTGTCGGAGACTTGGTGTGCCGATGTAGAGGAGAACATAGATAGGTCGTCATAAGAGAGCGTTCTGTTTCCAGGGCGTGGATCAGGCTCTCGCGGCCATCTTCGTCCGTACTGTGAAGATCCTGGCCTCTGATCAAGGCATCTAGCCGCCTTTTCCGCCAGTTGCATGCCGTGGTATGTTCACAGTCAAAAAGCAGGATGATCTCAGATGCAATCGACGCTTCCTCTTGTGTAATTGCATCTAGGCATTTCCTTTCCGGGGCATCGAGGTCAGGCACAGAGCCCAAATGCTTGAAGAAGATATATCTGGCGGTCACAAAGGCCTGTACCAAATATTTCTTGGTGATGCCTATCGAACACCCATCTTGAAGGAGTGGGCCAAGCTGCGGCGGCAGAATCTCAATTTCAAGAATGCGACTGTCTCTGCTTCTGAAAATTCGAGCAAGTTCCTGGTACGCATTTTCTGTAGTAGACATTTGGTTGTCCTTGTTATCTGGACCGCATTGGCAGTGCAAATCTCAGAAGCTCCGTCTGTCCGTCGTGTTGCATGGCATGGCAATAGAGTCAGGCTATTGATTGTTATCGTTTGTTTAGTGGTACCGCCAACAGGCGGAACGCACAGATCGAGGCCACCTTGACAACGTCATTTCGATCACGAGCTCTCTCTCCACCACCCTCACAAATGCGGCTTTGATATCGTGCCTATCTCCTAGGGGTTCTGAATTTCCGACACGGCTTTAGGAAACTTGCGTCACCTAGTTTCTTCAAGTGGGATCGGGGCTCTTTAATCCTGGCCTCGATACCTCTTTGCGAACCTCTGATAATTCTTACCCTTCCGACGGCCATATTCCATACGCAACAGGATGCTATCGCTCATTCTGACGATATTCTTTGTCCACGTCGCCATTTACTTGGTCAATACCGTCGGCGCAACCACAATTGATACTCTGGTATGTTCCTGCTTAGTGGACCACCGGCATGGCAACGCTGCCAGTTTGCCACTGCCTTAGACCGACGGAGTGATCAGCCATTCTAACTGACATGTCCTGCAGCTATGGATTCTATACCTCAAGCTCCCTACATCGACAGCGAAGCATGCTCGCGAGCAGAGCCGCCTGAAGCGCGAAGTCGTCCAGCTCAAACGCGAGATGAACAACACGAGCTCCCAAGATGAGTTTGCCAAGTGGGCTAAGTTGAGAAGGAAGCATGACAAAGCTATGGATGAATATGAGGCAATGAGTGCGTACCCTGCTCTTTTTACGCTGAAAAACTACGCTCCTCACTGCACATTACGAGGCTCAAGCCCAGCTGATTGATCGCTTTCAAAAATAGACAAGAAACTCACGGCGCAGAAGACCTCGTTCGACTGGAGCGTCAAGATCGCTCGTTGGCTCAGCACCAACGGTCTCAAGATTTTTCTCCAGTTTTACTACTCCAAGACTCCTGTCTTTGCGCTTCCCGCAGGCTGGTTTCCTTCCTACGTTGAATGGGTACTGTCATTCCCCCGCGCACCTCGCGGATCGGTGAGCGTCCAAGTTTGGAATAGTGTCTGTGCGACAGCGATTGCTATCCTGGCAGAGATTGTTACCTCTCTGTTGCTGCAGTTGAGAAGTCGGACTGCAACCCCAGCTTCGACAGCGAAGGCTCAAGAGGCGCAATGAATAGAATGAATGTTATCATGTTATAAATTACGCATTACGGAAAATGTAGACTAAAGACGCATGGAGTACCTTGATTGTTTTGTTCTATAAAAAGCACACCGGAGGGAACATGTTCGTCAGATATGAAAACAATCGTTTATCGTCACAACCCCATGCCGTAGCAGGAGTATCAGGGCTTGACTCTATGATTGGTATATCATCATACGAACGCAACGTGCATGTCAACGAAAAAATCATAAACAAAAAACAAAAAATAAATAAAAAAAAGAAAACCGAGTCCGGCCCCTTCGACAGGGCTTCTGTGACCATAGAACCAGCCACCGCTTTGCAATAAGCTACAGACTCAAAAGTAAAGAGCGATGAACTCCTCGCCTCAAGAATGAGCCCCATTGAGTTACCCGATCCTCCCAAAGGAGGATCAGGGCAATCGCATGACTATCCAAACACGACGAAAGGCAACCCAATGAAACAACCCCTCTCCGACACCCCGCTATACCACCATTGTTACCACCGCGAAGGGCGTAGGATATAGGCACGGGCGCCGGGAGGGAGTAGGGCAGTCAGCCGCTATCAAATTGCTTCTATGGCGGCGCGTTTCCGCATTGCCTGCCACGGATTCAAAGAATCGGGCAAGGTGTCCGGGGACTTTCTCCCAAAGCTAGGTTCCTCTGGTAAGAGGAAGGAGAATACCGGGTAGATATTCTGTGCGTGAGCTTTGAATGCGATTCTTTGAGCGAGGAGTTGAGGAAAGAAGAAACGGAGTTGACAGGAAAAAGTTTCGGTTTTTCAATACTCGGTTGACCCGCAGGTAGAGTCTAGTCTATTTGAGGATTAGCGTACCACGTGATATAGATCGATATCCGCCAATCACGTTGTGTTTGCGTTAGGTATGAGGTCTCAGAAATTCCATACTTCTAGAATAGTTATGCAGTGCACATCGATAGCAGAGAGTAGAAGTAAGATGGGCTTGGATATATATTCAACATCATGGCTATGAGTGATATAGACTTGTGAGGTTCTACTTGAAGCCGAGCAGGCTAGAGCGGTTACAGCAACTCTTGTCACAGACATATACATTCAACAATTTATCCCAAACAATAGCAGACCCTTTTGTGCTAACATGATACAGAGAACACGAAAATGATAGCCCTACGCCTTCACCTTCTTAGCCTTCTTGTCCTTGGCCCCAGTTTTTGTAGCTGGTGAAGCGGCAGCTCCGTTTACTCCCTTTTTCGCCGACGACTTTTCGCCATGCTGCTTGGGTGTCCCCTGCTTAGGAGTCGATTGGCTTGCCTTCTTCTCCTTCTTAGACTTCTTAGGAGTCTCGTCCACGGCGGTCTCCTCCTTGGACTCCTTAGCCGAGGGTGCCTCGATAGCCTTCACGGGCTCATCGGCAGTCGCATCGGCAGCTTCGATCGCTTTGGTCTCTTCTTGGACAGGAACATCGTCGACGCTCTTCAGCTGGGGAAGCTCATACTCATAACCCAGAGCCTTCAGCTTCTCGGCCTTTGCAAGTCGTCTCTTCTGTTCCCGCTCAATGCGCTCCGACCATTGTTCCCTCGTCTTGCCCTTTTCCAGCCTCTTCTTCTCGATGCGGTTCCACGGGGTGCGCTTGAATCGTCTGTTGGCACCCTTCCAGACCTCCGGGTGCAACTGATCTGAGGGGACATATTTGCATTTCAGGATATGGCCGTACATCAGGTAGTTGTCCATAGTCTCCGCGACAATCTTGGCAACAGTGTTCGAGGCGAACTCCACGAAAGCGTAGTGCTTTGAGCGACCGGTGATGCGGTTACGGGAGAGACGCAGGCGAGTAATTTCGCCAAATTGGGAGAAGTAAGCGCGCATCTGATGTTCGTAGAAACCGTGGGGAATACGTCTGTGGAAAGGAGATGGTAAGACTTTGTCACGGCGGAACAGCCAGGCAAAAGAGGATTGCGGAACTTACCCAATATAAACTGTTCCAGGCGTTTCGGGCTCACCGTGCTTCTTTTGCTTCTTCAAGATCTTGCGCTTCGCCTTCTTGGAATCGGGGATCTTGGGAACAGGCTGGTCAGGGTCAAATCCTTCGTCTCCGGATTCGTCCTCATCGCCACTGCTCTCAAAGCCCTTGATCAAAGCAGCGGTCTGATCGTCTAGCGTATCATCTTCCTCGCCATCAGAGCTGTCATCAGAGACCACAGGGACCTGCTCGTTATCCTCATCATCCGACTCTTCGACGGCAGGCTCAGGCTTCTTTGCCTTGGGCTTCGCAGCAGCAGCACTTGTCTTGGCTTTTGTAGCAGGCGCAGGGGTGCCGTCTTCCTTCTTCGACTTCTTCTTACTGGGCTGCTTCTTCTCTTCGGTATCGGCCTTGGGTTCGGACGCAACAACTTCCGGCTCACTCTCGTCGTCGGTGAGGAAATCCGCCGCACGCTTGCGAGGCTTGACTTGTCTTGCCGGCTCGCCATTGAGCTTCACTTTGGAAGCGGACTTTTGCTCTGTAGCAGCGGCATCCTTCTTGTTCTTCTTCAGAATAGACTTGGTGGTTTCTTTGGGAGCTTCGCTAGGCTTGGCCTCGACCTTCTTGGTCTTCTTCGCGGGCGAGTCGGCGGCTACTGTGGTGGCAGCTGTATGATGTTAGAAAACAATGCAATAGCAGAAAGCCATGATAGAGAATGAACCTACCCTTGCGCTTCTTATCCTTCTTATCGGGTGCCATATTTCTGGTTATTGTGTGTTGTATGCTAGGTTGAAGCACCGCAATCTGACCCTACCAAAAAAAGGTGCGGGAAACTTTTTTTTTTGGTCTCCCATTTTTTCTCCGACGGGTCGACCGCCAAGCGGTGAGCTTGGTCTCCGCAGGCACCACAGCGGGTTTCATCGACACAGGAACCAGTAACTCATCATCTACATAAATACAACTGCTTACAAAATGGGAAAAGCCAAGAATGCGAATAGGCCTCTGTCACAAGAAGAAATATGGGACGATTCCGCCCTCGTTCAAAGCTGGGATGAAGCAGTCGAAGAGTACAAGGTACGTTTCCTGTACATCTCACGTGACTTGTATCTAACGGAGTTGCAACAGTTGTATCACAGCATCCATGCCAAGGGAGAGAATGTGGAAGATGTTCTAAGAGAAGCAGAGGCTGCGGAGCGTACCGGGTTGGATCAGGACGGGCAGCAGCCTGATGAAGCTGTCGATGCCATGGAGGATGATGACGCAGCAGCGGCGACAGCATCTGCTACGGCAGAGCAAAGCTCATCAATGCAAGTACCAGAAGTGAGTCGTCCCTTGCCGCATCGAGCAAGCGAACTTGGCTTTCTAACTCTTTTTAGGCAGCAGAAGAGCACCCGACCCCGACTGATCACCACCCCTCCGGGCCGAAACATCCAATCCAGCCTTCTCCTGTGGGAGGAGCTGCAATGCCCCATGCTGCTTTAGCACAAGGTAACCTTCGCTGCATAGCCTTAGCGCCGGCGGTGACTAACTTTGAACATTTTAGTCCAGGATGAAGGGTTGAAGAATCTGATGATGGCCTGGTATTTCGCCGGGTACTACACCGGTCTATATGAAGGGCAACAACGAGCGAGCCAGAACAACAATTCATGATGTTGTCCTTAGTACTCGAAAGGGATGCGACTCTGAACTAGGAAACAGATAGCCTGTTTGAAGGCCTGCTTGAGACACGGGAACAAGCTCACAGGGAATCTTTGAGCCCCAGAGCAGAACTGGTTCCACTGTTCGACGAAACTACGCAGAATGGTGTGGTCGGGTATACATATATCTCCACATGTGAGCCTACGTCTTCGGGAGCGACTGGATCAAACTGCAGACAGCCTGACCAGGGATGGAGACAAGAAGGATTTATTTGATCATTAGCTTATTGTCCAGCACTGTCCATCCGCCGCCATGACCTCCAATATTGTACATATAATTTCGCTATGAGCATCACAACAGATTTGGCTCGGTGCTATAGTGTTCAGGCCAACGCAAACTCAGTCAGAAAACCGGGTCCCTAATCATCTTGGACCAGTGGGTGCTATCGGTGCTCTGTTTCCCTCCGTTCGACCCCGAACGTGTTTCCAATTTCCCAAGCAAGTGACGTCGATGCATGATGAAGTACATCCAAAGACGGAAGCTTACAGCCTGTTCCATCGTCTTAACATGCCGTAGACCCGTGATATTTTTGAAGTTCAGTAGGTAAAAGAAATTTCGTTGTCATTTGAGATTCTAATTAATGTACGAGTCGACGGACCAATCTTGTTTCCACCGCACCACAAAACATCCGACACAATGTCGCTCCCAAGTAGGAAAGCAAGGCATTGACTGCACTCAACGGTTCCGACAAAAACCTCTCATCCCTGGAAATCAGAACTTCAGCCAACATTTTCAACCGCCCCGGCCGAGCTACACGCCCCCACTCTGTTTTCGACACATATGTAATCTACCGAGTTGGCAGAAGGCTTCCCAGACCCTCACCACCTCCCAACACACCTCCAATGATGGGAATGTGCGAGAGCATGTTTGTGCTGCTCTGCTTCTTCTTCTTCGGAGCAGCAGCAGCAGAGCTACTGGCAGCGGCGGGGGTCTGCACCGTGGTGCGAGTGCCCGATGGGATGGGCTGCGGCGTGGTGGTTCCCTCCTTCACATTGGCTCCATGAGCAGCCGAGGGCTTATCGGGGATGTCGTTATTGTCGTTCTTCTCCTCCTTTACATTCTCAAAGGCCTGATTGAGTTAGTATGTGAGTCTGAATTGAACAACGTGCAGAAATACGCACCTTGAGAGCGTTGAGAGCGGCTGCTACGGCATCACCGGCGTCCAAATCGTCGTCACCACGCTTGGCGGGCAAGGCCGAGGCCATGAGGGCCAGGAAGAAGCAGAGAGCAAGGAAGGATAAGCTGAAACGAGCCATTTTGGATGAGGTGAAGAGGTGGTTTTGCGATTATTGTGGACGTGATTCCTGAAAGGAAAGGATATCTCAAAGGAGAGGACGCCGTCAGGCACAAGAGGAGAGTTATCTGGCTTGCAACTGCAGTGCTTCACACCGAGACAGTCAAGGAGGAAAATTCAACAGTTGACCATCAGCGAGGTCGAGACCATGCTTTATAGACAACATTCTCATACTGGGGAGTGGAAGGGGGAGTGGAATGTCAAATCAGAGAACCTTTGCTCCCCTTATCGGATTGCGCGTCTCTACGAGACTACTTAAGGAATGTCACCAACCTCGTCTATCGAATGTAAGAGCAAATTCTCCTGACGGAGGTTCGCGTATGCAAGTTCCGCGGGTCAGCTACGTGCCTTGGTATTAAGCAAGGGAGGAACATCAAACTCACCTCTGCAGCTTCAAGGCATTGGCCCTTGAAGACTTCAAAGTGGGTTTACATTCTGACCCAAGGAAAGAAAGAATGTAGATCGTGGTCTGCCCTTGGAAGCGCCACCTTACGTAGCTGGCTTGACGGGGCGAGTCCGCTTCAGAGTCAAGATATTCCAGGCGAAAGCTTAATGATGTTTGAAACAGAGCTGCACGCCAGGGTTGATTTTTTGAAGTACGATAGGTGATAGCGCATCAGTGAGTAGTAAAATAGATTCATTCATGGTTCGTGAATTATGAAAACTAAGGGACCACGACACATTCCACCATCGATGGTACTGCTAGTTGATACCTGTGGAAGATCATGCAGCCATGCAGAACAGTACTACAGGAATGTACCTCCCTTCTTTTGACACGTATCGCTCCATGTGATTGAGAGCGGACGCAACACGAGGGAGGTCTTAAGCAACAAGATGTTGACTCATTCTCGGCACGATTTTGACCTCGAATATCATGGAAGAGATGACGGACGAGACTTCGAAAATGCCTGATGATCGTGTGTAGAAAAGCGAGAAAGGTTGCGGCCTACGAGGAGTCAATACCATAGTGACCTGTAGGTTAGTTCGCGAGCGAGCATTCAGCATTGATCGACGGAGGGTGTCCAGGAGATGATCATCTTCATCCCATTTGAACATCCATTCCATAAATCGCCGATTGCGATTGAAGCAAGAAGGAAAGTAGTACTGGACATCCGCCCTAGAAGATATCGGAATTGACTCCCTTCAAGGGATGTATGCTCAAAAGCGAACCCAACCACCTCGTGCGCGTATGGCAGGTGTTGGGATTAGAACGAGCACGCGATAATCGCTCTCGGTCTCAAATCTAAAATTTGCAGACGGAACGGAAAAGCTTTGATGGTCAAAACAATCCATCAACAAGGGTATGTTGGAGACCTGGTAAGAGAAAAAAGAAGAGAAGGAGGTGAAGGAGAAATGAAACGCAAAATTTATTCCGTGGTGGAAGACTCGAATTAGGTAAGCAAGCTTGTGCGGTCAAACTTCCTACCGATGCCGAAGAAGATTTGAAGCACGGAATAGCTAGTTGATTGCATAAACAATGGTATTTACGTCTCGTAAAGTATACAAAATGGATATATCGCTGATTGCTGTCCTTCGAATCTTATTAGATGGCAAACTCATGGTTATTTTTCGACCCAAAAAGTCCTTCGACTTAGAAGCGAGCGAGCACTCTCTCCTGAGTGTCACCCAGGGCCCACTCGTCGGTGTGCTTCTTGCTGAGGACCGACTTGACTTGCTCGGCTGTGAAGCCTTTTGCCTCGACGGCTGGGTTGTATCCCAATCCAGTGATCTTCGCGACAACGTCTGAAGGAACTGCAGCTGCAACCTTGCCGTCCGCACGCTTATATACAGTCACGACGACGGCGCCACCCAAGCCAAGGTTGTGCTGCAGTGCCGCATCTGTTCCCTGGATCAATCGGTTGTTGGCCCATCCTCGCAGGTGCCAGACCAGCTCAGCACACTGCGCAAGGCCGGTAGCACCCAGGGGATGACCCTTGGAGATGAGACCGCCCGAGGGGTTGATGACCATCTTGCCTCCATAGGTGATATCCCCTTTGCGAACCATCTCGTGCGCCCTGCCAGGCTCACAGAGCTCGAGTGCGTCAATTGTGATCATCTCATTGGCAGAGAAGCAGTCGTGCAGTTCGCAGACCTTGATGTCCTTGACGTCGACGCCAGCCTCAGCAGTGGCCGCCCGACAGGCGTAGCGGGTCATCCCAAAGCCCATCAGGTCGATTGAGCTTCTGTTGTAGAGAGTGGGTGTGTCCGTTGCAAGTTGCTGACCTGCGATCAGGATCGCCTGTTCTTTGAGGTGAGGACGAGCGTCCAGGAATGCCTGGGAGACGATCACAGCGGCAGCACCCCCGTCCGAGGTTGGACAGCACTGCAGCTTGGTGAGGGGCTCGTGAATCATAGGCGCCTTGAGAATCTGCTCGAGCGTGTATTCATCCCGGAACTGCGAGTAGGGGTTTCGCTTGGAGTGTTCATGGTTGATACGAGCGATTTCCGCAAAGTCTTCGTTCTTGGCTCCATACCTGGAGGAAGTTAGTACGGCAGGGTAAATCATGCAGCATATAGTATGGTTCAACATACTTCTCCATGTACTCCCGACCAGCATTGCCAAACATCTGTGCAGCACCGGGGGCATTGGTGACTCCCCTCGTCTCAGCCATCATCATACCGAAGAGACCAGTCGGATTGGCCCGGTCGTTGTAGACCGACTGCAAGCTTCCAGGGCTCATCTTCTCGAAACCAACAACCAGAACACAGTCTGCGGCGCCGTGGGAGACCATGGTGCGAGCCATGGCCAGACCGGTTGAGCCGGTTGAGCAGTTGTTGTTGACATTGTAGATGGGGATGTTGGTCAGACCGAACTGATAGAAGACACGCTGGCCGCAGGTGCTGTCACCGTAGACGTAGCATGCAACGCCTTGGTCGACATCATCGTAATTGATGTGCGCGTCCAGCATAGCCTTGACGCCAGCCTCAAATCCGAGTTCATGGTAGTCGACCTTGCCACGAGGCTTGATAAACTTGGTCATGCCCACGCCTAGGACATAGGCGGGTGCTACTTGTTTCTTTCCCATGCTGATTAGTGGGGCCCTGAGGGGTACGTAGTTGTTGTATCTTTGCAAGGTAAAAGGTTAGGGATATTGAGCACCGGATCAAAGGAAGATATGATTGTCATAGATATAACATTTGCCGTCAGCGAGCGTGTGGAGAGCTCCTTGAATGCGGAGAAGAAGAATTGTTGTGATTAGACCGGTAGTTGTTTGAAAGCATCCCCATTGGATTGCGGGGAATAAGCCCGCTGCCGCGACCGAGGTCCCGAGGATACTTGGTTGATCATGCTGCCATGCATCCATCAGAGTGCATAAAGAGGATATGTACGGGTATCGTATGGTTCACATGATTCTCCCCTGCATACTCGGGGTTTCTTTTCATGTCCGTATTCTTGATTGACTTGGGATAAAGATAGAATGAAGGCAGGCGATATCATACCGCATGTGAATGGAGGTGGGCCTCAGGGTGAATCAATACATTTCCAGATTGAAGACCTTTCAGGGACATAAATATTTTAAGACTTAAGGGTCTATCGCAAAGACAGTTGAGGTCATAAGCAATGAAGAGCTGAGTGCTGTTAATGTTCAGCCCATTAGAAGTAGAGGTGGTTAAGGACTGAAAGAATATGAAGACCTAAGATGAAGCCTAAGCAGCAGGTGAAGGCTATCGCCAAGGAAACTATGGAGATATGGTTGAGGATATCTGGCCTTTAAGGGGAATAGCAAAGAAGAGAAATAGGTGAACAGTGAAACTATGTGTGTTATATTGGCGTTTTCTAACAATGTGCTCTGTACAGCAACACCTGCTTTAGCGAGCTGTGCATGAATATATTTTAGATAGATGATTGCACGCTCCAAGTTCCCAACCTCATATGTACTACCTTACCCAATGGCATCTATGCTGAATGAGTGATCATCATTGACATTTGTCCACAACAGTTCTATGGTAACTTCCCAACCTACTGTCCTTTGTTACTTTCTCTTTAATGCTATGGCTTGCTGATTAAGGGTGGGTATAAGATCATCTGTATATTCAGAGATTGCATAAACAGACTAAATAAATTCATGGATCATCAGCGATCTCCCCCTATTGATCCAAGGGACGTCCTGAATAAGTTGAGCCAATGCCATCATCGATTTCATGTGTGCTTGTTCGATCGATCGCACCTATAGGTAGGTAAGTAGTATCACCCTTTGGGAAACTCTGCTCGTGCTCCGGTCTGGTAATACATTCATGAGAGGTACAATAGTGCAACAGTGTTTCGTCCTCAGTCGAATGGTCTTGTACGAGTTTCGTCAATGTACTCTCCTCTGACAAGCGATGGCCTGATACTGACCAGTGACCCATGCCTGAGGAATCATAGTGGCCCGCCTGCCTTACAGTCGTCCGAGCACACACCCTTTTCCAATATACGGAGTAGAGCCAATCAAAATGGCAGCTGGATAGGGCGGGGTAAACGCGACCAGCACCAGACTGGCTTCGTCTGCAGCAGCATCTCCCTTGCCACGACCGCCACATCGATTCTTGAGTACAATCCTGCATGATAACTGGTTAGTCTGCCAGGGAATTGGGGACGATACTTACCTTAGGTAGCTAGTAGCTACTCCATAGTGAGTTAGTGCTTTTATAGATATTTCCCTAAGAGCTACGAAATGCTCAGCTGCAATTATGCCCATAGCTCAAGCTTAACAGCTGGTATATTGTAGAATATCTTCTCAAGCAGGAGCAGGAAAAAATTGATCTGCAAGCGACCCTGTAGCCCGGCCATTATACCCCTTCTTCATTACATGCAGTCCGACTCCTCCAGACGGGCGCACTGGATGCTTCACGACGACGTCACTGAGCCAGAGCCCCTAAGCCATTTCGAGAAGTCCGTGATCCACCACCGCAGGACGGCCCACATGCCTGCCCGAATTCTGAGGTTTAGTTGCTGTTCGGACTTTGAACTAGGCTAGTCGCTGGTGGGAGTAATCAACTCAGTTCATGGGTCGTAGTCTGGCTGTCTGTTTGTCCTTCTAGCGATCTCTCCTCTTCATACTCTGTCAAGTGGTGACCGTTTTAACTGGTATTTCCACTGAAGAGGAGACATCGACTTCACACGAGGTAAGTGCTTGATTATGGCCCCCCATGCAAGTTCCGGGATTTTTCTTCTGCTCGCAGAAACGAGAAAATGCTGATGCAGACTTGCTGTTTGAAGCTCTGTCTCTGCTATGGTATAGTGCGATCGAATTGCCTCGTCAGTTCGAAGCTTTTGAATGCCGTAGACAGGCCAAGATTTCGTGAATCACCATTGTCGCCAGAGCTCTGCCAGTTGCTGTCCTCCATTGCCGGTCATCCTAGCCCCTGGCTCTCCTCAAAGACGAAAGCAAGATCATATACAGGGGCTGTTTCAGTCCGCTTCATGGACAATTGTGGGACGCTGAACGGTCTGCTCGCACCTTGAGAGACCGCTTTGCGTTCCATAGGGTTCCCCAGCCTACTGCTCACGATATTGGATGTTTCCGCGTCGCACTTGACTTCTGCCGACTAAGCAATCAATTGTAGCAGAACTCCTCTACTTTCTGCCCCAGATGGGCAACTTTCAGGGATGACTTTGGACAAACACACTGAACATGCGCCCTTTGTGTCTTCACCTCCACAACCTTCCACTGTCAGAATGCGAGCGGATAACACCTGGATTATGGATGATGCCACACGCAACAAACTCTTGAAGAAATACAAAACCCAGGTGGCGTCGGCGACTTCGACAATCTGCGCGACTCTCTCTGTGGTAAGTGTGGATTATCGAGTGCTGACATAGCGGGATGGATGCTGATATGTCTGTTTTCCTGAAGACTCCCTTGGAGAATATCAAGACCCGTATGCAAACGTATGTTATTTCTTTCCGCAAATTCACTGCAAGAAGGGAGCTGGCAGAATTGACTCCGGAACAGACACAACTTCCAAAACGTCTTCCAATGTGTTCGCTACCTTTGGCGTACCGAGGGACCCCGGGGCTACGTCGCTGGTAGGTTGACACCGCTCTTGAGATCTACGCAATCGACGGGTCTAATGTTCGAAATGCAGGAGCTCTGCCTCCTCTGGCAAGTGTCACCGCGGTCCGTGTCGTGAATTTCTCTACGTACAACGTAGCCAAACACCGCATCTCCGAGTTTGTCGAGAGAATTACCGGCGAGTCTCCTCTGGCAACCTACAACACGCCAGGCAGCAGTCCCACTGTGTCCACTCTTTTGACCTTTACTACCGCGGGCTTCATTGCAGGCCTGATCACCTCTCCGCTTGCATGTGAGTTTCGTGATTGAATCCAACCACCACAATTGCTGATTCTGTAAGGTCCCTTTGAGCTGGCCAAGAATGTTGTACAGACATCCGTCTTGGTCTCTCATCGATCCCAGGCGTCTCCCGATGCGGTGCGGGACCCATCTCTGCGCAACAAACCACGCCTCGGCACAATCGAGGCGATCAGGCAGATTGTTCGCCGTTATGGATTTCGCGGCCTGTACACGGGTTTCCATCTCCATGCGATGCGCGATACAATTGGATCCGGTCTGTATTTTAGCGTCTATGAAACTGTCAAACAGGTCGCGGCAAAGGAACTGGGACCGGACAAGTCTCCTTTTGGAGGTCCGATGATTGCCGGTGCCATTTGTAGCACCGTGCCTTGGTTCTGTGTAAGGCACTTCTTCTCTAATGAAAACGGTCAATTGCTAACCTTTGCCAGACCTATCCGCTTGATACTCGCAAGACCCGTGCCCAGAGCGTGCTGCTTGGCAAGTCTAAGGAGGTGGGAGAGGCATCAGCGGCCGTCTCCAAGTCGAGTATGTACAAAGGTCTATCGATCATTCTTATTCGTACGGGAGTCAACAATATGATTCTCCTGAGTATGTTCGAATACATTAAGATGCGGATCAACCAGCTGGAGGGCTAGCGGAAACTGCATTGTTGATTTTTTTTTTTTTTTTTTTTTTGCAAACAACGGAGCTGGTCCTTGGCGCACTGGGATATGCATTGTATTTCTTGCATGGTTTGGGCTTATGTTTCGAGTACATAAATACATGAGCTAGAAGCTCCTAGCAAATATCAGGATGAATCAATGATGCCAAAATCTACCCCTTAAATATTAATGGATCGATGCCTCAGGCAGAAGGACGTCATCCGTTGCCAGGCCAAGGCAGGCGGGGTTGGGCGTCTCGCTGTCAACAAAAAGTTCCCAACGGCGACCACTTTGTCTGCGACGCTTCCCATGCCTCAACCACCACAATGACATCGTACGTGCTGTTGAAACCTTTTCAATGATGTGTTTACTGATGGTTTGCTTAGAAATATCCTTCAGGTTCCATTTCGGCGCTCCCATGCCGTTTCCTTGTCCGATGCGATCACCCAGTACATTTCGTCCAAATATGACCAGCGACCGGATATGTTCGCAGACGATCTCTTGATCATCGACCGTTTGCGAAATGAGGCGATCAATGTCCAGGAGCCCCATGTCAGCGGGATCAGTCGACTAGTCACGTATTCGGCGCAACTGAAATGGCTGGGTGGGAAGTTTCCGGTGGATGTGAGTGTACTGGAACAAGCTCTTTGCGCGTACAGCTTGCTGAATGAGTGCTATAGGTGGGGGTGGAATTTCCATGGTATCCTGCCTTTGGATTCAATACAACAAGACCTAGTATGTGATTACCGATATACCAAGGATGACTCCGGATGAGCACTGACAGTCGTCAAGTTTCACAGAATAACCTTCGCTTCGAATTGGCCAACATCCTTTTCAATCTTGCCGCGCTATACTCCCAGCTAGCCTTTTCGGTTAACCGGACGACTTCCGACGGACTCAAGCAGGCATGCAATTACTTTTGCCAGTCTGCCGGGGTTCTCCTGCACCTACGAGCCGATATCCTGCCCGACCTGCGAACGGCCCCGCCCGAGGATATGGATGAAATGACCCTGCAGAGTTTGGAGCAACTTCTCCTCGCCCAAGCACAGGAGTGCTTTTGGCAAAAGGCCGTCAAGGACGGTCTGAAGGATGCATCGATCGCCCGGCTGGCGGCCAAGGTTTCTGACTTTTACGCCGAGGCCGGCGACTACGCGGTCAAGTCCAACGCGATCAGTCCTGAGTGGATCCACCACATGACGGCCAAGCACCATCACTTTGCGGCCGCGGCGCAATACCGGCAGTCGCTGGATTGCCTGGAGAAGCGCAAGTACGGTGAGGAAGTGGCGCGGCTGCGGGATAGCGAAGCATGCGTCAACGAGGCGCTCAAGGAGTCTCGCTGGATAAACCGGGCCGTGCTAGGAGATCTCAATGGGCTGAAGAGCCGTGTGTCGGAGGACCTTAAGCGGGCGACCAAAGACAACGATGTCATCTATCTCAACCCTGTGCCGCCCAAGTCGGAGCTCAAGATCATCGACCGCGCGTGTATGGTTGCGGCCAAGGCGCCATCTCAGGTGACGGATGCGATATCCATGCTGGGGGAGAACGGGCCTCTGGGGCAGCCGCTGTTTGCCAACTTGGTGCCATATGCAGTCCATATTGCGGCCAGTATCTACTCGGACCGCCGCGACCGGCTGGTCAACGAGAGGATTATTGGGGAGTTGGAGACCATGACAGACAAACTACGGGAGTACGTATTGGCAATTACGCAACGCTTTAGTGGAATTATGCTGACTTTATTAGTTTGCTATCATCGCTGAACTTGCCAGGGTCATTGCAGGCGCTTGAAAAGCCGCTTGGACTGCCTCCGACGCTGGTGGCTCACGCTGAGGAGATGCGGCAGCAGGAGGGGCTGCACCGACTGCGGAGGTCGCTTGAAGATATAGCTAAGGTCAAGGCCAATGACAAGGCGGTCTACAATGAGGGGGTAGAGCTACTGGCGGCCGAAAAGGCGGAGGATGATGCGTCGCGGCGGAAATACGGAACTGATCGATGGACCCGGCAGACGTCCGAGGCGGCAGCGCCGAAACTTTACACGACGTCGAGCGAGATCAGCGGGTATTTTACATCGGCGCAAAGCAGCGACAATCTTGTGGAGCAGAAACTACGGGACTCGGAGGCGGTCTTTCGGGTGCTCACAGGCACCAACCGCGACCTGGAGATGTACGTTCCCAGCAGCCGACGGGCTGCAATCCCGCCTGAGGTGGAGCGGGAGTTGATCCGGCTGCGGGGATGCCTGAGCGAAGTGAGTCGGTTGGAGAGCCGAAGGAAGCGGCGAGCGCAGGCGTTGAAGGAGAAGGCCCGGGCGGATGATATCACGCAGGCGCTCTTGAAGGAGACTGCGCGGTTGGAGCGGGAGTTTCCCATGCAGCCGATCCAGGCAAGCCAATTTGAGGATCTGTTCGAGGAGCAGCTTCATTTGTACGACACGGACCTGGAGATGGTTGCGCAGGAGCAGCATGATCAGGACCAGATTGCGGCGCAGGTGCGTGAAGCCAACCGGGCGTTCACTCGGGCGCACAAGGGGGATGCATCGACCAAGGAGCGGGAGAAGGCGCTGCAGGAGCTGGAGAACGGGTTTTTGAAGTACAAGGAGATCATCTCGAACATTGAAGTGGGCCGGAAGTTCTACAACGATCTGGCCAAGATTGTGGGGAGGTTCCGGGATGACTGCAGGGCGTTTGTGCACCAGCGCCGCATGGAGGCGAGTCAACTAGAAAGGTATTTTTATTGTCACTTGTTTTAGGTGTGATACTGATGGATATAGTGATATTGCAAGTGCTGCAGCGATGGCTTCGTTGAATATCTCGCAACCTCACCTCCGGCAGCAGCCGCAGCCGCAGCCGCAGCCGCAGCCACCACAACTATCGTCACCTCCAGCACCTGTTCAGCCGCCCGTTCAGGTCCATCAACCATCACGACCACCGGAAGAACCGCTGACGGCGCCGCAACCGACTCGAGCGCCGGTGGCACCGCCCGCGGTCCCGACGCCTGGCATGTGGTCACCAGAGATGGGGATCCGGTTCGGGGGAGGGAACAGCCGAGGACAGCCGGGGCAATGGGATCCCAGCGATGGAATCAGATTCGGTTGATGTATGCATAGACAGATGTATCAGATGTATATACATGGAAATGATACCACTCGTATATAGCGAGCTAAGTCACCCGACGCATCACGGCGGCCGCCTCGGCAGCCAATTCCCTAGTCTTGATGTCCAGGTCTTCAGCCAGACTCAGAAACTGGAATCGATCAATCCACATCTGCCAGCGGCTTTTAGACACAGTGACCGCGGTCTCCCCCGCAGCACCAGCACCAGACTCCCGCTGCGGAGGCGAAAGGGATAATCCCACGGGAAACTCTTCAGTCTCATGCCTCCTTTCCCATAGCTCCTCCCCCATGATCAACGCCCAGATGGCCGCACAGGAGACGAAAACAGCCATCTTTTTCCGTTTTCCGGTCCCTGGAGGCGCACCCACACCAGTCCCTGTAATACCCTGCTGCCGCTGATGGCGGTGGTGATAATGGTGCTGCTCACCCCTCTCCAGCGCAACCCTCAGAATATGAATGCCCACATCTTCTAATCGGACGATCCGCTCCTTGGTGATGAATGCTAGGAAGGCGTGGAGGTTTTCCCATTGTTGTTTTTCATTCTCGCTTGGGGCGGAGGACTCGTTTTCATCCTCGTACTCTGATAGAATATCGGCGATGGCTGCTTTTAACTCGGATTGCTCTGCATCTGGGGACTGGTTCGTGAGAGGGAGAGACCGCAGGGAGTCAATGAGGGATTGTTGCTCTGGGGAAGGGAGGTCGGGTTTTGGTGTTGATGTTCGTGGGGTGTGTTTTGCGGTGGTGAGGAGGGAGGGCCATGATTCAGTTGGGCTGGACATTTCTGATGTTTACTGGTGTTCATTTCATGTTGGTTTTTTTTTTGTATCATATTGTCTTGGGTTGTTGAGGTTGATGTAGATAGATATCTGGTGGTGTGGTGTGGTGTGGTGTGGTGTGGTGTGGTAGTCGATGACGTATGACGGTTATCTTATCGATATGGGAATGGCTGGTTGATAAAATAATTGATATTGGGTATCATTCGTTATGCATCATATATACACCATTGTGTTTCACAATACCAGAGGTGCAACCAGGCAGCTGGCAACTACTCCTTCTCACCCACCTCGACATCCACCCCACCCAGGAAGAAATCTAGCTCGCTGGGGCCTCCTGCGGAATTCTGCTCGTTCTCCGCCAACTGCTCCAGCAGACTCAGGAAGGGATCTTTCTCGATGGACCCTGCCTCGCTGCTGCCGCCGCCGCCGGCGCCGGCAGTATGTGACGAACTGGCCTGGGACTGCGCGCCGGGTGTCATGATCGTTTGGCCGGTGTGGTTTTGATGGTTGTTGCTGCTGCTGCTGTCGAAGGGGAAGGTGGCGTACTGCGGGTGCGAGGGCGGAGTGGGCGCCACGTGCAGGGACTCTGTCAGGAAGGCGGGCGGCGAGAAGCCGAACATGGCTGACGGGGGTGGTGGGGAGAAGCTGTGGTTGTGATTGTGATTGTGGTTGTGGTTGTGGTGAAGATTGGAGTGGGGATGGTGATGACCGTTGCTGGCATCCGAGGCAGAAGGATGGGTCAAGTCGGTGTTGCCGAGCGTGAACGTAGATTGTAGCTGCGGCGAGGGCTGGGGATGCTGCGAGGATTGAAAGGTGAGCGATGGGGACGAGACGCCAGGCGGCTTGGTCGCCGTGCTGGTGGTGCTGTGCGAGCCGCGGCGCGGCGACGGGCTATGGTTCGATGGAAGGGTGACGGGCGCGCGGGGCGGTTGGTTATGGTAAATGGGATATGCGGTCATGGGTCGGTAGTATGGGTCCAACTGGGGGCTACAAGAGTCAGATCATACTGGCGTCAGAGCAAGGAGAGGGCAAACCTACGTATCATCCATATCCACCAGGCGCACGTGCGACCCGTCGGCCGTCAGCCCAGGATACCGATCCAAAAAGTCTTCCAGGTGGAAGACGGGCGAAAAGCGCATGGGACTCGTGGCCAAAGTGCGGACCAGCTCGGCGTGGCAGGTATAGATGGTCTGCAGCATCTCGCGCTGATGCTGGACACCAGCCCAGTAGGACCCCAGCCAGGTCAGCTGGTGCATCTCACGAGTAAGGAACTCGGCACTGGACGAAAACACCTCGCCCTCGCGGCCCTTGTAGTGCACGCCGTGCACGTGGACCGTTCCCGCCGTGCAGACGCAGTACCCCACAAAGGCGGGCCATTCGATCAGGGGGGAATTGCGGGCCAGCTCAACGAGCTCGGCGATGGCGTTGGAGTGCGAAAAGCACAAGTTCGTGGCCTCGATCTGCCAGGACTGGTGCTGGCCGGTGCCGCGCAGCTCCACCAGGTCGATCGGCAGGAACGGGCGGTAGATCAGACAGTGGACGAGATGATAGATCAGCTTGCTCAGCAGCAGGATGGAGCTCTCGGGATGGTCAAACAGGGCTTCCACCGAAGCAAAAACGTCCTGGGTACCGGTAGCCCAGATGTCCAGTTCCTGACGGATTTTGGACAGGTTGGACAGCGAGTGCCAGGGGAAGTGTGAATCGCCCTTGACGCCACCGGCGGCCAGGTAGCGGTTGGTGATCCCCAGAATGCGGGTGATGTCGATGAGCAAGGCGGTGGCCCCAGGTTTACGGCGCGGGTCGCTCGAGTACTGGATGTTGGGGCCGACGGTGTTGAAGAGCTCCCCTTCGACGTTGAGTCCGGCCGCATGCGGGGACCAAGCGGGAAGCCGCAGGACGATGGAGTGGTCGGCGATGAGGCCGGGCCGTTTCGAGCCGCAGGTGAGGAAGCGGTCCATGATGTAGACGGCCCAGAAGAGCCGGCGGCGCATCTCGCGTTCCGCCGCGGGTAGACTCTTCGCGGGCTCGCGGTAGAGGTCCAGAGCAATGGCCATGGAGGCACAGTTGGCTGTACAGTCAATCAACATGCTGTTCTTTCACGAGGCGATTGGTTGCATACTGAAAGTCATATAGGCCTTTTTGCCCAGACCATGGGCAAAGTATGTCTGCGAGAGTAGAAGCAGGGCCTGCAGCCCATCCATGGTCGGTTGATCGACATCCACCATGCGTCGGGCCTGCAGAGCATAATCCAGGGCCATCCGCAGGGACTGCTCGGGGGTGTTGGGCGAGCTCGTATATCTGCAATGGTCAGTACCGAACTAGATGCAGGGAACAACAAAACAAACCGCAAGGTAATGGCGTAGATGGCCATGGCCAACGCGGCAGGCAATTGCCCCATCTGATGACTCTGCCGAGTCACTGACTCGTCCAGGATGAAGTAGGGTTTGCCATGGATGCGGGCAAAGTACGCATCCAACATGGAATCCGGCAGGACAAAGTGATGCACGGGAGGCGACGGCTGCGAGGGAAAGGAGAAGGGTCGTGGAAACGGTTCGGATGGGGGCACGTTGGTAGTGGATGCGCTGGAGATGGATGCGCGGCCGAGAGAATGCATCGAGGCGGACGGATCAGGAGGTTCCTTGTCGGGCTCGACGGGGGAGGTGGGCGAGATGGGATTTTTGTTTTCATCCTGCAGACGTTTCTCGAGACCGTCGACACGCTTGAGCAGAGCTTCGAGGACGTCTGTTTTAGGGCCGCGCTTTTTGGGGACGGCATCTACGACGGTTAGTAGGGTACATGACAGGGACGGGAAGGTATGAGGCGAGATACCGTAGACGCATGGGCATTGAAAGACCTTGCATGCTTCACAGCTAGGACGCATACGATTGCATTTGATCTACAAATTAGAATTGACTCTTTTAGACAGGAGAGGACAACGCACCTTTCGCTTTCGACATGATTTGCAGTTCATGGACTCGCGCGGTTCGGCAGTGACTCGGCGCGGAGTGAGCCGGTCGATACTGACAGCGGGGCGAGAAATAACCGACGACATGATGATTTTTGAATGATAGATCGAATAGATACAGAAAAAAAGATTGGTCAAGACATTGGGAAGACTGAGACAGCAGAGAAGAAAGGGAAAAAGGAAGCGGAGGGAAGAGAGCGAGGAGTAAGAGAAGAAAGAGGAAAAAGGATGAGGATCAGTTAAATTAAAGTGGCCGACTCCAAAACGCACGATCAGGATCAGAATCAGGAAGGATTCAGTCCAAGGCTTCAAGACTTCGGTAGTTTAAAGCGAAAAGCAAAAACTAAGACAGGGATGAAGATCATAGACAAGTCTGCAGTAGTCGACTAGTGGTAGCAAGCAAGAAGAAGGAAGAAATACGAAGCATGAGAAGAGAACGGCCAGGGAGTGGGGAACCTGGAGATGGAGAGACGGAGGATTGTCTAGTGTCGGACCAGAGACGATTCCCGGTTAGATCCATGATTCAGCCAGAGACAGCTAAAGTAGTTCAGGACCACTTAGCTTGGGTCTTTAGCCTGGAGACGGAGATGATGATAATTATTCTGTGCCACCGGAGTGCGGGGAGTTTACAAGTCTCAAGAGTCTAGATACGCTCTACAGAGTACACACACACCACCCAAAGCAGAGACCGCAGAATCCGGGGAAGTCGATCATTTCTTCATCGGCTGTTCAATCTGACCTCGCTTCCACAGAATAGATTAATCGCTCTCTCTCCATCACGGACCGAAGTGCCGTCCTGTGGCCCACTGGCCTTTTACTCCATTCGAGACGGACCTCCAAGATCTAGTCCATATGCAGTCCGCAGTACGCAGGAGACAAGAGACACGAGGTCAGTATCTGCAGGTCATCATTCCCCTGACTCGATTCTTCAGCCATTTGACTAGCATCACTAGATAAACCATGTCCATAATGTCTTGACTCTCTCTGCATCACTTGTCACACAAGTCTCTTTTCTCTTTGCAGAAATGTCTCCGATCGACAAGGTACCATGCCGAATAGTCTTAGCTCTACTCCCGGTACTCCGTACTCTACATGTGAATACAATTAACTATGGCCAAGTCAGGGTCAGGGCTAAGATGCCTAAACGCGCAGCCAAAAATACCGGCCACTCTCCGAATACCGGTTGTTACCTTACCCATACCGGGGTCCCCACATTACTACTCCAGAGTCCATCCAGAGTCCATCCAGAGCCCAGCCAAGAGTCCAAGACAGCATCGCCACTACGATAGACTGTAGATAGATTGAAGATAGGTTGTAGATGCGACTCGTAGATTCAGATCCAACGAAGAATGTAATGCAATACATCTAATAAATCCTCCCCGAAGCCATCCGCACAAAATCAAACGGCACATTCTGTCCCACCAGCAGCCGCATCGTCTCCACCGTTGTCCACGCCGTCACCTCGTCGATCCCGTACGCCGTCCAGCCCGCACTCACCGCCACACCCACCGGATCTCCCTTGCGCTCCCCCGAACTCGCCGTCAGATCCAGGTACACTTTGCCCCGCGTCGATCGCGGTGACGTGCGCCCGTTGCTCCGGTAGTGTCGCAGCAGCGGCTGCACCAGCAGCGACTTCTCCGGCGGCAGCGCCGACACCATCACGAACGGCTGCTCTACCAGCTTTACTGACTGGATCGAGGTAAAGGGCTCCAGTCCCGCCGCTAGCGGACCTGTCGCGCGGAATCCCACTGTGTAGATCGATCCCACCCCGAGACTGCGTAGCGCATAGATCGCTGCGGATGCATCGCTCTCCGAGCCTGCCAGGATAATCGCCGCCCGGCCCCGATAGGCTGATGGCACGTAGTCGCGTGTCAGCGTCGCCCGGATCCCTTTCCATGTTGCGTTCTCTCCTATTAGCGTTCTCGTCCCCGATCCTGGTTGTGACTGCGGTCCCGACCCCGGCTGCGATTGCGACTGCGGTCCCGACTCCCCCACGACAATTGTATCCACCAAACCGATCGCCCGCGCGGCCTCGCTGACAGCGGGAATGTACGACGTCGCAGCCGAGATAGGCGGGTTGACCGAGGCGCCGCCGAAGCTGGGCTGCGTGATCACCCCTTCGATCGTCCCCTTGGGGCCGCGGTCGATGGACGTCAGCGTGTGCGGCAGACTCAGCTCATTAAAGCACTTCTCCATGAACATGGACTGCGGCGTCGCGCGGAACGACCCAATCACGTACAGATCGCGCTTCGGCAGGGCGCCCATGATGTGCATGGCCTCGTTGATCTCGGCCGCGGTCAGCTGGCCCGGCGCGGCGATCATCGGTAGCAGCGGATGCGTAATGGGCGAGAAGACCGTGTTGAGCGCGCGCGACAGCTGGCCCATCTGGCCCATGTTGACCGCCGACAGCAGCGGGACGGCCGCCCCGCGCGCCTTGACCGTCGACCGGAAGTACTCCAGCTCGTAGTTGGCCTCGATCGTGTGGACCATGGCGATCATCTTGACGATATCCGCGTACCGCGCGCTCTCCGCGAAGATGCGCGCCGCCTCGGGCGACGTCCACTTCCACGTGCCCGAGAAGTCATGGAACGCCGACATGATCACGCTGTGGCCCTTTTGCTCGGCCAGCCGCCGCCGGATCTCCTCGGGCAGCCACAGCTCCACGTCAATGTACTCGCACCCCCACTGGATCGCCCGCCGCAGGTACCGGTAGAACAGCATCGGATCGTCCATCGGGAACTTGCCGTTCTCCTTGGTGCAGCGCGTCGTGAAGATGATCGGCAGCTCCGTGTGCTGCCGCAGCAGCATCACCTGCTGGCCCACGTACCGCAGGCTCGGCACGGGGCTGGCGACCCCCTGCGGCGACGGCTCGACCAGCAGATCCACCCGGATCTCCACCGCGTCCGATCCGACAGACAGGATGTCCAGGTTCGGCAGCGCCGCATGCACATCGGGGAACGTCGTCGAGATGAAGTTGGTGCGGGTCTTGGCCTTGAGATCCTCATGCGGCCGCGTCTGGCCCAGGATCAAGGACAGAAAGCGCGTCAGATCACGCCGCAGAAACGGGCTGTGCGAGTACAGAAACTCATAGTCGCAGCGGTCGGTGAGCGGCTCGTCCGGCGACGAGCCGTCATCGACACAGTGCGTGTTGATCACGATCAAAGTAGACGGGTCGCATTCGTCGAGACTGCGCGCCAGCTCGGCGGCCAGGATCCCCACCACCACGGCATTACTGCCCTTCACCAGGGAGGACAGCGACGTTTCCGTGGTCCATGGTTTGCCCAGAACCTCGGCGACCAAGTGCACAATGGTGTCCTGGCCAGACCCGTACACTACCACCACCGTCCTCGGAGGATCCGCGGGGACAGACTGGGGAGCGGCAACGGCTGAATTGGCCGAGACAGGAGTCGACAATGGGGGATGAGCACCATTGACAGGCGACGGGGCGCTGGTGCTATTGTTGGTAACAGAAGGAGTGGTATCAGCAAGAATGGTCATCGCCATGGGCTGATGAATGGCTGTCTGCATCATCTCATTGCATGGGCAGAAAGACTGCTCAGTTCATAGTTGGTCCAAGTCCAATGAATAAACGACAGCAGTTGAAAGTCTCGGACAGATGATATGACGGTATCATTCATAAAATAAAGATAAGACTTGTAGCCCACTGTGATGCTGTTCTGCTGGCAATGGCACTCTGGGGTAAAACCCACACAAGAGGGAGTTTAGCCTTTAATGTTGATCACTGTCGATGTAGGTCGGCAGGTAGGGTAGGTTATTACCCGGAGAAACGAGGGCGAACGGGTATCAAATATATCAAATAGTCGAGCAAGATAAAAAAGGAGAAATGATAGAGAGAGGGATAGTGTAGTCTAGGACAGAAGGGAGAATAAGGATCGAACAGGACAGGATAGGATAGGATAGGATCTGAGCAGGATCCAGGTCAAGGTCAGGGTATCATCCACCAGTGCCAGGACGCTGGAAACCGACCGGCAACGCCGTAGTCGATGGTTGTATCGGACTGACGGTACGAAGATTACTACCCCTGATAGAAGCAGGCAAGATCCCGAGGAAGGAGACGAGTTAGAGACTCAACAATCTCACTAGTCATCGGAGAGTAACATTCTCCAAATGATTCTTCTTCTTCTTCTTCCTCTTCTTCTTCGTGTCCGTTATCCCATCGACGGCAAATGCAACGATGCATCTTTTGTCTCCGGCTGAATTTCCCCGGGTTTCCGCCTCCACTGCCGGACGCTATTTCTCCGCCAATAGAATCCCTTCTTACAGGGTACAATACGGTGTTCAATTATCAGCAGACTACTTTCCATCATAATAATAATATAATGATAGAGAAGAGGGAAAGAGGTAATGAAGGGATGGGATATTTGGCTAAATACGCATGATAGCCCTGGTCAGACAACCTCTACACAATAACCCTAATGCTCATCATGCAAGGCAGCAAGACCAGGCATATGGAACTAGGTAATCTGTATTCTGTAATCCTCAAGACCCGGTACACCAGCTCGTAGTATACTCCCCAGTGGGAAGTAGACTCCGTAGTAGAAAGATCTACCTGATGGAGTAGGGTTAGAAGGACAATCATCCAAAACCTCCGATGATACGAGGAAAAAGAATGCTCATGGCGTTACGGAGCACAACCGCCCCCCTCTGACTGGCCCTGGTGCTCCTGGGGCAACCCACCCGCCTCAGATCTATGGACTACTTGAGATGTTACCTTAGGATAGCTCCATAGTCATGGTACAACGGTCCCAAGTCAGCCCTCTCACCTTCTCAGGGGGCTTCCCGGCTATTGACCAGTCGTGTCTGCCGTATTGCAGCTCCCGTCAGTCGTAGGTCGAGTCTACATCTTCTGAGCTTCCGACTTGGCAAGCTAAAACATGGCGAAGGAAGAGTTGCAGCAGAGGACTGTACATCTGCAAAAGTAGCCAGTCTGACAGTCCAGACAGCTAAAGCCGGTCTGTAAGCCTGGCCTGGCATTTGTGGAAGAATCTGCACTTGAGACATGCTTATCTGAAGGATGATCCGCCGCGGCTTCCCAATGGCCCAGTCACTATCGCTGCCGTCGATGTCATCGCTGACCCTGTCGTCCTGCGCGATTGCATATCCTCGGTGAAGAATATATACTCCGTAGTCCCTGTCATCTGACGAAATCCTGCCCGGCCACTGAATAGCCAGTCTGCTACAGATAAACCCAACTACTCATGCAATCCCGTACCCTCATTCATTCCAGGCCCACAAAACGCAGGCCACATTCCATTGACATGTTCACAGATGCAACAAGACGACTCTTCCAAAATAAGGCAACATCTCTAGAAATAAAGTAAACCAAAAACAGCCGGAGAAATACCGGCCAGTCATTCGGGGTATTAGAGAACAAAAACAGGAATCAAATGCCAAATCCAAATCCAGTCAAGCAGAAGACCAAGCAATCATATCCGCTGTCTCAATGTAAAAAAGTAAGAGAAGATCGGTATGTGTACAAATATGCTGGCGTCGATCTATGTATCGTACCTCCATGACCTCGAAAAAGTCAGGTTTCATGTCAGGCCATCCCGTCGTCAGTAGTGACATGTGCTGCGCTCAAATCAATGCGTGCGACTCATCCACATTCCCTCTGCAGAGGAGCAGATCCGGAAATACTCTTCAGCATGGAGAATGGCCTGCTTCGGACGTGCTCCCGTGGCGCGGACCTTCCCGTGCCCATGCAAAGTAACATTGCCAGTCCGTACACTGCTCGTTGCGGTCCGGTCCCCCACCGCAGCTTTTCGAGCGCAGGCAGGAATATCGTCCTCTGGACGGTGGATACGCCAAATCGTAATCGTCCCAAGTCTCAGGGTGCGAGTGACCTGACGATGCTCTATCTGTGACAAAAGTGAAACAAACACGGTAACTGACCCCAGTGTTGAGAGATGACACGCGCATGCCACGTGGACAGCGTCATATCCAATCGTGTTCTAGGGCATTTCAACCCCCTTCAACATCGAATCTCTCCCTCTTAAGGAGGAGAGATAGCAAGCCCGTTCATAAGGTTAGGAAGCGGCTTCCGGCGAGCATTGTTGGCCGTCTTTGAGACCCGCGGCGCTCCATTGATCATGCGCGGTTCCTTCATCAGGCTGGTGTCGAGCTTGGCCGGGGCTATGACGGATTAGCATCCTTCTACAGGCAGGCTAACAAGTTTGCAGATCGTCAACGCACCTCTAGTGACAATGCGGGTATAATCCCCAGAAAGAGTCTGCTGGCCCCTGCTGCTCGGTGGAAACGAGGTCGCACTGGCTGTTCGCCAGAGATGGTTCGAGGTATCGGAGAGGAAATCGGTCATGGTACGGCTAGAGAACAGTGAAGAACGGCCCCGGTTCCGTTTCGACAGAACAATCTCATCGAACAAGGCCAGTCGGGGGTCCTTCGACTTGGGATTCACCCTTTCTCTTTCCCCAATGAACTCGTTAAACCCTGATGAGGTCAGCATACGCCCCATGTGTTCACGTTTCCCGCGCTTACCTTGTGTGTGCTGCAGGACCGCAATGTACTCCGCATGCTCGCTAGGCAGGCTTTTCAAGAAGGCTTCCATATTAAAGCTGTACGTCAGACCCGCCTTTTTCTTGTCGCCGGTGGCCGGTTGAAGGAACTTCTTGTAAGTGTAAAACAGGCTGGCGAAACATCTGACAAAGGCGGCCCGAACCTGCTCCGGGTGGAACGCTGCAGGACACACCAGACAGATCTGGAGAGCGCACCGGTTATGCACTAGGGTCTTGCAGGCACTGCACCGGTACATGCCGTCCTCCGCTCGCTCATCGCACACGGCACAGACGGCCTTGTCATCGGCCGGGACCATCTGGAGGCAGTGGCCCTCAACCCAGCACGTGCCTTCGGCATTTTGGATGGGCTGCGAGACAGACTGCGGCACAATCGTCGAGGCTGCCACCGTGGACTGAGCATAGACGGACGGTGCATAGGTGGAGCCCGAGTTGTAATCCGTGTTCAACGTTGTGACCGATAGGTTAGGCGCATGGCCAAGGAAAGGAGCACTCGGCCGTCTCGGAACACCAGGTCTCATCTCCATCCCAAAGGACGAGCTTCGCCGGGATGCGGCGTCAAAATGACCCGACCGTTTCTCCCGCAGCGAAGCCTGCAGAGCCATACCTGAATCGTTCCGGGAGCTGGGCGGGAAGTGGCCCGAGGTCGGTGAGTTGTCCCTCGGGGAAGGTGGTGACCCGGTCTTGGACGTGGACCCGGTGCTCGGTCGGTCGGAGCCTTTGGATGAGAAGCCCCTGGACGCAGCTTGCTCGTTACGTGCATACAGATAAGCGTTGAAGATGAGTGGTTGGAACGTAGTCGGCAGCACAGGCTGTTGGCCAAACGCACTCGAATTGAGACTGACATACTTGGCCAGTTGCGTGGACTGCGCCCGGGCGTTGAAGATGGACGGATTTTCCGACATGAAGGCATCAAAGGGGAACGTCTCGATTGCGTAAGCTGGAGGGCCAGTGGGGACCGCGCACCGACTGTGGTGGGGCGCGGCAAGCTGGAGCAGCGACAGCAGCTTCCGGCGCTGATGACGCGGCAGAGGCGTTGGCTGCACCGTGCTCTCAATCACGTCGGCATCCAGATCCACCAGGACAAAGTCATCGGACGGCAATTCGACCTTCTCATATCGACGTTCGATACCCACAATGTACGGGCAGGGGGCCTCTAGGGCCTGGATCAACCGTGCTGGGAGCACCGGAATCAGCACGCCGGTCCACTGGAGCGGGAATAGCAGGTCGACCAGGGCTCTGGTGGCCAGGTAGAGCATCGACGTGTGGGACGAGAGAAAGATGATGCGAGACTCGGTAAGAGCGTACTCGAACAGGATGATGATGTTCGACAGGGACAGCGTCCGGAACAACGCATAGAGATCCGTGTTTCTGGAACCGGGCAGCTCATTGACTGCCTCCTTCCGTGCGAAGAGGCGCAGCTCCCGGACAGCCAGCTCGACCTGCGTCTTGGACGAGTTGGGACTGAATGCCTCGGTGCACAGATTCATCACGTATCGCTCCAATGGTTGCCAGACACCCATGCGCGGTGAGCTGGGAGGGACTCGCTGAACGCCGCCGTCGGTCATGGGCACAATGATGGCCTTCAACCACTCCTTCCAGAAACTAGTCATGTTCTCCTCACGCCCCAAAATACCATATGCGCGGGGGATCCAGAAACCGGTTTCTCCGTCGGTCAACCCTTCGATCTTTGACGCCGCCCCGTGACGCACCGGCCGCAGCAGATCGGTCATCAGTCCAATCTTCTCCTCCACAGCGCTGATCTCATCCTCCAACTGTTCTCTCGACTCCGACCCGGACGCTACGGTGGGAAGCTGTGCCAGGAGTCTTGACAGCTTGGCCCGCTCGGAGGCCAGCCGTTCCCCGAGACTGGCCGCCAGCTCTCGCTCCTCGTCCGTCATGTTCTCTTTCCTCCACTCTTCACAGCGCTTCTCCAACTCTTCAGCCGCTCGTTGGTTCAGAGGGATCCAAATGATTACGCAAATTGCATGCAGTCGCGACCCGTTGTCAGTCGTCATAGTAAACCCATGCCACGTGGATCGAGGCCGCTGGTCGGAAGACACGATATTGATATCATTGGGAAACGCAAACATCGGCACGTAATCCGGGAAGTTTCCGCGCTGCTTCAGCTCCTCCGTCATACCTTTTGTCGGGTATCGATCGAGAAGAACGGGCTCGAATCTCCGTTTCAAGGGGTGCATGGTGGGGGAGAATTCTAGGGGTTGCGGAGCGGGGATGACAGAGTTGTAATTGCTGAGACGCCGTGAAGTGCGAATAGAAGCTGTCAGGGAAAGAACGGAGGTTAGTTTATTGTCGACACAGATGGGCGGAGTATGGCAAATGACGCCGAATATGTACTTACCCTGGCGGGCAACTGAAGGCTGCCGCTTCATACTGTTCATATCCCGAAAGGCCATATGTCGTCGTACGCTACCGATTCCAGATCGTAGTAGGCTCGACGGCTGTGACGGAGTCTCCTCCGAGGTGATCTTCTGAGTGCGCAACCGAGACCGGGGGCGTGAAGCGGGCGTGATGGCCCCGGCACTGAGGCTCAGGTCGGATAGGAACGAGTCTCTCTCGGAAGCAAACTTGAACAGCGCCTTGTCGAAGTCAAAGTCCTCCAGAAATGACGAGCCCCGGGGGGATTGCGCACCCTTGATCGTCAAGCTGCTCCGATTGCTGTTGGAGCCGTTCACGTTTCCCTCGCCGGAGTTTTCCGAGCGCATCGAGAATCGCTGAAATGAGTTCCGGCCGGGCAAAGTCGAACTGGGTCTCGAGAGCCCGTCGAGACGGGGGTCGTGCGCCTCCTCAGCGTCCGCATCCTCCTCAATGGTATCTGTGAGAGCGGGACCGGGAGAAGTGGCGCTGTTTGCCCTATATTCATCGCCCAACCTTCGAAAGGTCTCTAGTACCTCTGTGCCATCCACGCCAGCTATCCAAAAGTAGTCCGCGAGAGGCGTGGTTGACACCTCTGGGGTGGAAGAGTAAGGCATTCTTTTTTTGGGGGGTCGGATGAGGGGGTGTGATGTGCTGCTAGCAGGTGGATGATCGTTCAATTCGTCACAAAATCTACCGTGTATTTTATCGTCATCACATGAAGCCAAAAATAAAACCGAAAAAGCAAGTGTCAATCAACTGTGACCTTGAGCGCGAAACCAGCGCCAATGGGGGAGGGTGGCTTCAACGATCAGGAGCTTCGGGATCAATAGGGAGAGAATCGCGGTGGAGACGAGGACGCATAAGTAGAGGAGAAATGCGACAATGGTCGCGGGATAGGCTGGACAACCTTGCTGGAAGGATGAGCCGTCCAGGTATATGAGATTGGAACAGAATAAGCAAAAGAAAGATGAGATGAGTGTGTGGAGAGAAAAGCAGTTGAGTTTGAAGAGGGGAAAGGGGGAAAAATTGGGAATGCGTGGAGAAATTGATCTACTCCTGCTGCATGCAAGCAAGCAAAGCACTAGAGGGGGAGGGGGGTGGAAAAGGAGTAGTAGTATCTAGCAATAATATCTAGCAGTGAAGGACAGATAAATTAATATCTATCTACCAAATAATAATAAAAAGGGGAGAACAACGGAAGAATAGTAGTGAACAACTACTAAGAAAGAAGCTCACCACCTCTCCTGACGTTCTTTCTTCTCTTTCCTTTTCTTTGCGAGATTCTCTCAATCGCTTTCCATCGTAGACTGATACTAAGATACCGTCCTTCTACGACTCCATCTCGGCCGTATCCTGCCCCTCTACTAGCTCTACGTACCCGTTTCTTCCTCGTTCTTTGCTCTCTCCAGCCTACGGTCTCCGTTTTCTTTGGTTCAATCACTCCAGTGGTTCCAGTCTACTCTCCGCTCCGCTGTGCACACGCACACCAGGCGAACAGCACCGTCCATGCACTCGAGTCTAGTCCAACACTAGGATGACGGGTATACCCACTTCTACCTGCGCAACTGGTGGCTGATTGTGATATTTTACTTTTCCTTTCTGTTATCTGCGAGGGACATGGTATTATGAGGTAATCGACGATCAAAGAATTGCTATCAGCCGAAACTAGCGACGGAGAATCTCGAAAGACGACGTCCATTGGAAAGGCAGGAAATTTTTACTTCCATGGAAAAAGGAACAGAACAGAAAAAGAAAAGAAAGAGGCAGGGCATAAAGGAACGGGAATTAACGTGCAGACGAAACCGTGATGCCTCGTTGGGGCCATTGAATTTCGACCGCACCAATGCAGGAGAGACAGCGATAATCTCGAAGGATCCAGGGCGCTGTACCGAACTCCTGCAGGCTGCAGGTTGACTTGGGTAAATTCAAGGAGGTAATTATTTGTGTTCAATTATTTTCGTCACGCTAAAAAGTTCTGGTGACACATTCACGTACTTTAATCCAGCCTCTCCACCGACAATTTCAGCCACGAGTATGACATGACAGACCGTCCTTCATCCTCTTCGACCGGACGGAGAGCGTCTCTCAAATCTATATAGAGTATCTACTGTACCGAGTACCTAGTTACCGACACTCACAGCGATCAGCATTAGGAACAACCTACCGGGGGTTTCAATGTTCGGATCCAGTGGGGGCAAACCCGGTGGATTTCAAGTGAGCGACCCCTGCCTATCAAAATTCTAAAACAATACCTCTAGTCCCCTGGGACTTGAACGGCTGGAGAGAAGCACTACTGTCCGGTCTGGAAATGATCATCATCGGATGTAACCTTTTCGGTGGTGGTGACCGGTGGACTGGCAACTAACTCCCTTGCTCGATATCAGCATTTGGCTGTCAACCTCCCCGCCATCAGGAATCTTCCAGTCGTCCAGTACGGTCAGTACCTCCCTCAGCTTCGGCAACGGCTCGGGCGTTTAGAGTCTCGAACTGTTTAGAATCCGGGATTTTCAGCTGTCGTACGTCCGGGTGTCTAGATAGAACAGTCTGGCCTTTGATGATATGCTGGATGATTGGATAGGAGAATCCTCCCGATCAGCTCAACAACACAATCGAAGCAAATGGCACATGGTGGATATCTCGAGGTTACTGTTTCCCCGACTTTGAAGAAGATAATCCCTCGCATAGTAAATGCTCCAAGTTCAAGATGTAAGTAGATCTTATGGTGTGTCAAGTCACGATCCAACGTAGGAAATGTGGTGTTTCCTGCCGAGGCTGCAACATTTTTTGTGGAGTGAAGGTACTAGTAATAACTATTCATAATGCTGAGTGCATAACATTTCAGCCCTCAAACCGTCAAGCATTGTTTCGTTCGTATCTCCGTAACCAGCCCCGGCAACAGTTCTTGATGCTCGTCGCATCCCCAAATCCAGATAATTCCGGGGCTGGTCTCTTCACCCCGGCCCCAGCCATGGAGGACCGTTGTCTTGACGCAGGGGGTGTAAGGGAGGAGGAGTAGGGATTTCTGCAGCTAACCAGCCTCGTCTACCTTACTAAGGTACCGAACTGACTGCTTATGACTTACAGTACTCAATACTTTGTCCATCATCCGTGAGTTTTGATGCTGTTCGTTGCCGGGGTTGGCACTTGGCGGTTCTGTTTCACATTTTCAGTCGGGAACCCATAACCAAGGATCGTCTCATGGTGCTAAGTACCGAACTCCTCATTATTGTTCTCGAGTTCAACCGTATCGGCTCTACGTTTGATCGCCAGTATACAATGCATCGTGATTGGCATCGTGCTACGGTGACTCCGTCTCAGATGTTCTCGAAACATGATCTCAGAACTACCCATGATTGTTTCATCCATTCCCGTTGGGCGCCTTGTCACTCGCTCTCCTTGACTCCTTCTGCATGTCTCGAATCCCGAGCCCTGACGGTGACAGCCTTAAGAACGCCACGGTACTCCACCTTGCAGATGCCACATCCTTTAGGCCAACCCTATCAAGGATCAACCCTGTATCAATAGAGTACGCGTTGTAAGGATTCATGACCCGTTCATATCAGATTCATTCCATAGAGAACGTTAAGCATCTCTGGATATAATAAACCATCAAATACTCTCTCCTCTCCATCAACTCCAGTTGCGTGAAGCTTCAGTGCTCACCAAGAGCCTGCCACGATCGAAAAGCCTCAGGGAAATTCGGCTGTCGTCGACCATCTTCCCTTTCATATTCATACTCGCATTCGGCACTCTGTCCTAACAATTCCTCACCTTCCCTCACATCAAGAATCGGGACCATAGATGGCCGTCCATGAGCGCACTGAAAAGGCAGCACGCATCGCGCCAGTCGACCTATAAGACTTTTGCACTCCTCGGCCGTCAGCATATCATTGAACATGATAGCTGTTCTGCATGCCCGAGAGTTCAGTAAGTCAATTATCCCCTGAGGGCAACTCTTCAATCGTTCCACCCAGTTGTCCTCAGTCTCAACCCCCAACTCGTCCCGATGTATCTTGGATCTCTGGGTTCGTTGATCACTGAGAGCCAAAGCTCCCCGTCCGTTCTCTTCATGTTTCCATATCTCGCCGCGGATCAAGCCGCTGACCAGGTCGGGTTCTAATCGACACCGCTCAGCAATCAGTGTTGGAAGTGAATGCACTACAACGAGGGCAGCTCTAGCTGATGATTTCCGCTTAACAGTGTACCCAACACCCCAAGATGCAAAAAAGTCGGCATGCTTTCCAAAAAGAGTGGCTTCCATTAGCGGGATATCAAAAGTAATAGGATCAATCCTGATGGTTTGAACTTGACGATAACCGTTAGCGAACATTTCTCCAAAAAGGCTCTCAATTCGACATCGTTCGTCCGCAGCATGTTGATCGATTAAGACCAGGACCGACTGTGAGCTATGGCCATCAGCAAGCTTTGCGAGGATAAACTTTCGATCCACCTGTGCAATGATGTTGGCCGTCGCCAGGTGACTCTTGCTTAATCGGCCTCGGAATTTCGCCAATCCAAAATCTTCCAATCCGCAAGACTCTGCCGAGCCGTCCAAAGGCTGAATGAGGCCCTTATCACTCGTATTTCCGTGCCTTTCACCGTCGCCAATCGCGGTTATTGGTCTTTCCGGTCGACTGAAAGCAGGGTTTTCCCATCGTCTCAGGAGGTTCTCAACCCAGATATTATGACTTGTGCTCGAGATTGCCGAGCTTGGCCTTGACCTATCGACCGCTCGCAGTGTCTGAATTGTTCCGGCAGACAGGGGGCGTTCGTCGACATTAAATTCAGTAGATGGTGATCTAACGTTGATTGCTTGGCCCGTTCTTGCATTGATCAAATGAGTACGTCCGGTATGGGGGTCAGTCCACGGTATCGACGCATCAACATCCGACCCATCGTTTCCAGTAATCTCCAGATAGTTACCGGCCGATGAATTATCTGTCTCTAGACAAATTGACAACGATCCTCTATCATGGTACTCCGAAGCAGGCCTTGAATCTGTTTTCTTCCACCCATCGGCCAATTCATGCTTACCAGCAGGCGGCTCTCTCGCACATTTGACCCTAGACCAAGTCGCAAAATCTGAAGTAGTGTTCGTTGACGACGGCCTTCGAAAGGTCGGCAGCTTCAACTGGCCTGCCAAGGCTTCTTCAGCAATGGAAGATCTGTCGTGTGAAGATACCGATTTCGCAAGGTTGGATCTGCCGGCCCCTGGCGACTCAACGCTCGCGAACCTAGACGCACCTTTCGTTTGCCGCCCTGCACGCGGTCGTAGGCCATGTTGTTTCAAGAACTCGCTTATCGCGGCCGCAAGCACATCAATAAGACGCTGGACGGACTGGTTTGACTCCGGTACCACCTCATGGTCTTCCTCATAGAGTTCTCTAGGATCATCGACGTCTATGCGAATGTAGAACATCGGCCATTTGTTCACTGCCTTGCCTGTAAACCTAGGACCTGGGTTTCCGTCGCTGCTTACAGGGGCCGCTTCAACCGCACCAAAATCGGACAAAGCAAACAAGCGGTTGATTTCACTATAGAGCAGGTCCGTGCTGTTGCGCGGGTAGACGGGATCAATCCCAATGGAGATAAACTGAACCTTCCTCGTGGGGCACGGCACAAGGGATACAGCGGCGCGCATCGAAATCCCATGGACGCATGCTGACACTGAGTTCCAGCTACCAGAGTTTTGCAATTCAATCAGACCAGCCTGAGTAAGTATAGAAGCGATGCGTTTGATATCCAAGTCTCCCCTTACTTCTTGACCTCCAGCGTGCGAGCGAATCATGAGCTTCCTCTCTTTCCCAGCGGTAGAGACCACCAGTTTACTGATGTGGTCATTTGCCAACATCAAAGAAACGAGTAGTCGCCGGAGATTATCCCACTGCCGCTCGAATTCATCGGGTTTCTGAAGGGCCAGGGCCCGACTTTTCACGCGTACGGGCATATTGCCAAACAAGTCATTGACAGTGACGCGCGTCCCACGACCGCTGGAACTCAACTGATACGATGATGGTGCTGGAATCAAGCGTGCGATCGGAGTCGAATGATGGAAAATGACACTGTTGGTGCTGTCGTGGTGGAAATGATGTGAGGTCACCGTCAACAGTGACAGAGAAGCCAGAGAAGCGAGGAATAGCCCTCTACGACCGTAGACAGCTCTTGCTGAATTTAATTTCGAGGTATCTGCATGTGAGGTGAGCGAGAAGACGGCTAAACAGTACGAGGCCCACGTACGATGTGCTTTCCCTAGTCCCCCGTCCGTCTCGAATTCGGCCGGGGGTATCCCATCACCGTCGTCCTCAACAACACATCCCCCGCGGTGAAAATCAACCGTTACGGAGACCGTATGTGCATTTGCATCCAGGGCATTCTTGACGAGTTCCACAACCACTCTGTTTAGATCGGTTATGGAAGTTGAAGATTTAATCTTCGCCACAACTTCCGGGGGGAGTGGCTCTATTCTGCTGTCCTCTGAAGACATGACAGAAGCAGGTGAGAATTCGACTGATGTTTTCATGCGAAACAAAACTGTTTTCACATGATTATAGCATTGTAGGCCCTTGGCCAATCTTTAAAAGTAGTTGCCACCAGAGTGGCATATGAAACACCGTTACTATGATGTAGCATCGGATCTAAAGTAAGACAGCGACAGCACTAGAGATTCAGCTTCATAAATCAGGAGCGACAGACCAGTGCCGCTTCCACGCTTGTTGTCTAAGTATGGAAGAGTTGTTAGGAGGGAAACAACTGCTGCAGTTGATAATATGTGCCACGTGACAGATTACGTGTTACCTGCACCTATTCATCTCCTCATCCAAGCACCACGGAAGGGATAAGAGGTAAACGAGCACAAATAGGTCCGTCTTTCTCTTTCGCAGGCGGTTTATACGAACGTCGTTAAATCATAATAGCAAGAGCAATTGTCCTTAGATTCTGCATCGTACACCCTAGGGACAGCCGCCGAGGATGGCGACTCTCATCCACAGGCTTGGCGGGGATTGTATGGTCTAGGCTGTAGAGGTTTTTGCCACGCTGTTTTGGACTGAATATGGATTTGCAGAGGCGTCGAATAAGACTGAGAGTCGAATAAGACTGAGAAACCAAGTGATGGCGTTCATGGCGAATTATGTTGGGAATGAATACCTATGAGGGAGGAGAATAGGAGCAGCTGCGGTGGACGCGTGATAAACACAGATCCGCTGGTCATCACAACCGGGGCCAGGACGGAGCCGAATTCTGTTATTAGCAGTCGCTCAATCCCATTATCGTGTTATATATTATATATATATGCTAGTACCCATCATCAGCTCCACAGAATTACTACTAAGTATATACAGTCATCTCACGTCAGACTCCTGATTCGACCCTCATCTCTCCCATGGGACTTCCACCCCCAGGTCGGCTGCCACTCGCATCGCTGAGACAATACAACCCTCCAAGAGCACCATTCCATCCCAGCACCATCCTCCCGCTAGATACACGCCGTTATCGCCACTGCGCCAGTTGATCGCCTTAGAATCAGCGCGTCTGCCCTCTTTGCCAAAAACGCGATTGATCAGCCGCCGGCTCTGCGGACTTCGCAGCACGCGCGTAAATGACGCTGATTGAATGACTTTGGTCTCATCGATAGGCGTTAGCGGGTTTGTCGTAACAAGGACCGAGTTTGGCTGCACGTGAACTGATTCCGTGGTCGACGCGTTGGAGCGCAGGTAAATGTGCTGGGGGGTGCCGGCTTTGCTAGAAACCCTGACTCCTGGCTTGACACCCGTTCCCACCTGCGGGAGATTGGCAAAATCCGTATGAGCCACCGTATTCACCGCGGTCGTGGGAACGTCGCTCAGAGCCGATGACAAGGGCTCGAAGATGTGCGCCACGACGTCCGGGGACACAGCCAGAACAACCAGGTCGAACAATTCGGTAATTTCCTGAGCCTCGCTATCCGCTTTGCAGTAGGTGAGTTCAACTCCGTTCGGAGTCGGCGTGACTTTGGTCGACTGGACACCAAGCCGCACGTCTAGCCCACGCAGGAGCGTCTCCTGGACAGTATGGACCCCATCTGTCACAACATAGTGCGGTCGGCGATGCGTGAGCTTCTTGTATTCGAGCACATCCACTGCAGGGAACCTGAGCAGCTCCTCGTGCGAGCACGTACAGACGCTCGAAATCAGCGGCAAAAGGTAATTGGCGTTGTAGTACTGCGGCATATGGATGCGGCGAAGATAGTGGTCGATTGATTCATCCTCCATCGGAGTGACAAGAAAGCAACACACGATGAACCACAAATAGCACACCAGTGCAAAAACAGCTTCGGTAAGCCACTGGAAAACGTCTCCCTTCTGAGGGAGTAACGGGGACAGCTGGTGGAAGTTGGAAGTATGCACCATATACGGCTCTTCCTCCTCCTGCTGCCGTCGCGAAGACAGCCGAGAGAAGCTAAACACAAACGGTTGCGAGTGATATCGGACTCCCAGATAGTCATACATGCGAATGAGGTTGCGATAGAAGCCGCCGGCAAAGGCGCGCATGGGCACGTCGGCCCACACTGATTTGCTAACCCCTGGCTCCGAGCAGGGGATTGGTATCGACTCCGCACTCAGAGAAATTCGGTCTTTCTATTCATCATCAGTGACAGATGATTTTGTCTAGTGAACATCAGTAATATCTACCTTGTCAATTAGTCGGACTCGGAACCGTTGCTGTGGATCATGGTGTAGCAGGTAGGCGGCCGTCAAACCCGCCATTCCTGTGCCCACCACCGCGACATGTCGACGATGATGCTCCTTCATGGTAACACTTATTCAATCAAAAGTACCTTAAGGGAATTATAGAGGTCGCAACTCTTGAATGAAAGGACGGAAAATAAGAACTGACGTCGGGAAGAAGGCGTTTATTTTTTTTCTGGTGATAGAGACCCGCATCGTTCTTGGCTGAGGAATGAATCCATCAATCAATCATCACGAATTAACGATAATATAATCACCCCCGGCAAGGGACTCTTCATAGTAGAAAGCATGTGCTGTTCCAGCCTCTAGACTAGCTTGTAATAAACTGGCTTCGACCCTTAACTCACATTGGTGCCGTCTCCGGCGCAATTTCAGCCACTGAGCTTGCATTGGTGACCTTCAAGCTTCAGGGGTTGGTCGAACATTGCCATTGTTCAGAGTGATCGTCGGCTGACTTCTTGAAGCTTACTTCCAGCGCCACGCCGTCATACTTCCAACATTTCTCCTGGGTTTGCTGGTATTTCTACATTTATGACTGTGACCATCATTCGCAAGTTAAGAATCGATGTTGGTATACACATTAAGCAATACGCATTAACCACTACGTACTAAGTTTAAACTGCAGGTATACATACGCAGTCTTAATTGTCAACTAGCAAGAAATAATAAAGTTAACCATGCTAAACAATGCCAGCGGGATATCAATAGTCTCCATGCATCCAACAATCAAGGTATACCTAGATACAATAACCAGTAAGAAACCCAAACGCCCCGGTTAAGGAAAGTCGACGCCGATCCCAAGCAAACAGACCTCCATCCTTCCTTCGCAACCCGGAAAAAAGGGTAAAAGCAGGAAATCATTGATAATATTCTAACCCACTCTGTCATGCAGATATTTTGCGTAACTTCGTTGCGTAGCTCACGGCAGACTCTCCTGCGTTTAAAGTGTTATCATGTTCGGCGTCATTAACTCTGTGTCGTCGCAGTCGTTGTCGTCTCAGTCGTCCCTTAAGGCACTTCATCAAAGGAGTCCTCCTCCTTCAATTCTGCTGGCCGCTCTTCCTTGTCCTCTTTCTCCTGGTCGCCTTCATCGCCAGTTATCTCACCCCATCCTGAGCTTCGACGACTGACCCTCCCCGTCATGGGCTGATTGACGGACCCGCTGGCGATCGCGACACCCATTCCGCCTGAGATGCTCGCCGCATAGCTGTCGTTGCGACTGTGCGAATACGCTGCGCTCTTGACACTTGCACCATCTCCCGTGCCTGGGTTCGGTTTGTTATGGTAGCTCCCTCGCTCGCCGCTCGTGATCGCTCCAGACGCTGAGTATACACTAATCCGCTCCGCGCTAGCAAGACCCACCATGCTGGGACGATTGAGCACTCCGGGTGTATTGAACGTGGACGTGTTGGATGGCTCTCCAACATTTGCACTGAGCACGCTCAGTGGCAGACTCTCGCGACTCCCACCAAATACGGAGGACGGCGCAAGAGCGCGGACCGATGCGTTCGTATCCAGCGAGTTCCTGCGGCGCCGTTTTGAAGACGAAGCCAGAGTGAGGATGGATGCATTGTCAGTAAGAATATTGTTGGCAGTTGCAGTGCTGTATGTATGGGAGTGGCCGTGAGGGACAAGGTGGGGTGGCACCGCGGTCGCGGGGGAGGAAGGAAATGGCTGGGAAAATTGTACTTGTTGATTCGCGGTGCTGTGCGTCGAGTTCGCATGCGCTAAACCCTGATGTGTACTTTGCACGTTGTAGAAGTGGATGGACGGCGCGGTGGATTGCACGGTAGTTAGGGTAGTTGTCAACGAACGAACCGACGGCGCGGGCGAAGAGAAGGTACTTCCTTCGCCTCCGCCCTGAGAGCTGATCCCTCCTCCTGCTGTCGCCATCGTTCCTGCCTTGGAGTATGCTGCCTCTGAAATGGCGGTGTCCCCATTCGTTGAGATGGTCGGAGCCGTTGACTTTGCACTTGCCGCAGGCACCTGATTGTCGTATCCGGAACAGGCAATGGAAGGTTCACTATATGAGCATGATCGTGGCCTATTCGCAGCATTTGTATCTGAGACCGAAGACACAAAATCACTGCTGTATTCCCGGACAGCGTTCGTGGTACCGGAGAGGGGGTAAGGGTTGTTCTTATTGTTTCTCTTGTTCTTGTGAGCGTCATGACGTTTATGGGACCAGCGAATTGTGCCGGAATCGGTCGAGGAGCCCTTCAGACTAGTGAGTCTCTTCATCCAGCTAGAAAATGGGTGGCGACGTCCACTGCGAACTATCATCTGTCAATTTGGGTTTGTCTCATGAGGGGCAGAATGCTTGCGAAGACGAACCATGAGTCCGCGCAGGGACATCAGCTGTGGCCATTTTGGCCGAGTAACGATCTGCAGGTATTGCAAGGTGAATGATCAGAGTTGAGGATCCCCAGATAATCGGTGTTGCCAATCAATGTCGAGTGAAGGTGGTCGCAATACAGGCGACAGAGGGACAAATCGGGCAATCAGATAAGCCACAAATCACCGAAGCATAGGTGGCTGCTGAAGTCCGGCTTCACGTCTCTTCAGGTCTCCAGCTGACCGGAAATGATCTTCAATACTGCAGAAGAAGAAGAAAGAGGAGGAGGAATGAAAGAAGTCAGGTTAAACAAAGGGAGCAAGAGAGTATGATGGCTGGGTAAATACTTGGCTGCGTCTACAACACCGTCAGGAGTCCCAAGGGGGATGACTGTCAGCACGTGATGGCTGCCTCGGGCCCCAAACCAACCTGCCCTGCCGCTTCTCCTCACCTCTCCCCTTCATGCTGACTCGAAATGGCTGTATTTGAGCTGAGACGTGAGCGGAAATAGCGCTTTAACAATTAACAGAACTTCATTTCTGTCCGGTAGCCAGTTCCTGAAGAAACTAGAGAAATAAGCAGGAAAAGCACGAGGTGGCACACTATCTGCGCCAAGTCCACCTGGATTATATGATATTTAGAGGACAGGGGACTCTGGGTGTCTTAACAGAAGTATTCTTATTGCTCTTCTCCCATTTGTCAAGTGTCCTATATCATATTTGTGGGAGGAAAACAGAATAAGCCACCAGTCAGTCAGATCAAAGTGGCCCTAGTTTCCTGAATTTATGATGGGCAATCTCATTAGTTTGTTCCTCAAGGGACTTGTCTTCCCCTTAAAGATCATAGTGAATATCACAGCGCGTGTTATTGACTTCCTCGAGGCAAAGGAATTGTATGGGTTAGACCATGCTATCCTAAGTGTGGAAGTCCCCCCAGCGAAGGGAATGTGGATGAATATGGGGTATTGGAAGGTACATCAGGAACACTGTCACTACGGCAAGTTGTTCTTTCTACCCTAACTGTTCTGTTCCTCTAATGGACCGCATAAACATGATATTAACGAAAGACCTAGCACACGAGACATTTCCCCGAAGCTTGCGAAGCCCTATTAGAGCAAGTCCTGATTACAGCAAAGCTTTTGAATGAAGATCGGACACCAATCACGTTCGATGCAAACAATGATTCCAAATCAGAATCATTTCTTCAAGAAATGAAATTGGTTGATGTGGGAATGGGTTGTGGCGACCAGTCTCTCTACTTAACCAGGCAACTGCTTAGGGCGACTGACATTCCCACTGCTTCTGCAGGTAGCATGCGAGAAGCTCATTCAGTCCGGCCACTCTTCGACTCGTATGTTGGTCTCACGGTCGTAAAGTCTCAAGCAGATTTTGCCAGAGATCGACTTTCGCAGGTTCGACCTATCACGGACCTCGAAGGAACTTCTCAAGAAACAACAGACGTCAAGATCTTTGCTGCCAACGCAGCGGATCCTTCTTCATGGGAACCGAGCCTTAAGCGCGCTGTTTTCGGTCAGAGCGTAAAAGGGGAGCCGATACAAGGGTGCATGAAGAGAACTCATACATGGCTATTAGCGCTTGATACGTTGTATCACTTCAAACCCTCTCGTGATCGGTTGTTCAAATCTGCGTACCAAGATATGCAAGCCTCTATAATGGCATTTGATCTCCTGCTCTCAGATCAAGCCACGCCTTGGGAGAGGTTTGTATTGCGCTTGATGTGCCTGGTGGCTGGGATGCCATATGGAAACTTCGTCACAAAGACAGGGTATAAAAAACTTCTGACGCAGGCCGGGTATGAGAGTACCCTGATCGAAATGCGGGATATTTCGAAACATGTCTTTCCTGGCATAGCAGATTTTCTGAGGAAACAGGACGCCGAGTTAAGCAAGTACGGCATGACTATAGGCAGGTACAAGGGGGCAGCAAATGCTTTCGACTGGTGGGGTCAGACCGGAGTAGTCAGAGGAATTATTGTTGTGGCACGAAGGTCAGAAGAACCTAGGCCCTGAATAGGACATGACATGCAATCTGCGGCATTATATACAACAAGTGGTTATGCTTTTTTTACAACGCTTGACGCCGCCGGTCATGCTTGTGGAAAGCAGTCGCCAAGCTTGAAACGGGCGCCGTGATGCATCACTCTTCATTTGGCCTTTGGCCACGGTATATCGACATCCAGGCACGCTGCAGCCCTCATTGCAGACATGACGCACCCCCTAAGGAGCACCATTCCGTCCCAGCACCATGCGCCAACAGGCCAGACAATTCCACCCCTATTGCGCCACATTTACTCCTCCTCTTGTCGCGTCTGTTGAGGCCGGCCGTTGGAACATATGCTGTTCACGACTTTCTACTCTCTGCGGCCCGCAAGTCCTGGGGTCAACTGTGCGCGATGAATTGATGAATTATCTTACTCGATTCGATGGGTGCAATTGGGAAATTCGTTACCAGGACAGACAAAGGAGGCTGGTTGGCGGATTCAGCCCATGTGTCATCGGAGGACCTGTACATAACCCCAGGCTGCTTACGTGCTTTCTGCTTCTGCAGCTAGCAAACCACCGTCCGGAAGGATGAGTGTATCGGATGAACAATGCATTCCCCTTTAACAACGGGGATCGACTGAAGATGCTTCTCCAGAGGCTTGAATATAGTTATGGGCTGTCTTTGGCTGGTGGGCGAGGAGTGGTGTGGTTCGGGGAATGGTGATCCCTGCGAAGAAAACAGGGTCTATAGTTCTATTGCTCTTGTAAATTACACATATCTACTTCTTTAGTCATAAGCATCCAGCATTTTTTGTACATCCCCCGAATGAGCCGCCGTCCACGAGCCCACAACCAGGAAACAACACATCACGTCCCAGCTGACGCTACTCACAGCCGGATGCTCGGACATGGCGCTCAGGAGTCGTCGCCAAAGCATCCCTTCCGCCGTCGCCGTCAACGCATATGTCGACTGCGCCACCAGAACCACCATAATCGCAAACAACCACTTGAAAACCCTCGCATACCATCTGGCAGCCACAGCCACCGGCTCACTCTTCCCCCATCCCCTAGGCAGCATACCTGGCGACAGAATCCCGGGAACAAACAGCAACAGGTGCGGAATCAGCAGCACGGGCATAAAGTAGCTCGTGTGCGCGACCAAGGGGACGACCGCCGCACTGAGCAGCGAGATAAGCACCGGACTGAGCTCAAGCAGCGCCGGCGGCACCCACAGCGTTTTGCGTTCACGGGAGTGGTCATCACTCCGAGACGCAGTCGCAGGTTGCTGAGGAGGGGACGGAGACTGACGCGGCAAGGAGACCACCACCGTCGCGGCGAAGAGACTCTGCGCGAAGGAAATAGCCACGACCTGGCCGAGGAGCATATACGTCCAAACACGGGGGATGTTGAATTGACGACCTATTATCCATCACATTAGAATCTCGATGCTGATTCTATGAGATTGGAGGCAAACTACCCATAACACCCAGAAAGATACTCCACGCAATCGTAAACAGGAAAATCTGTCCGCTCCACCAATGCCGCTCCGGAGTCTCGGAGACAGCCTCCCACGCCTGTTTGAATAATCCCGTGTTGCGCAGCCACAGTTCCCCTTTCATGGGGAGAGAGGCGCGCTCGAGTTCATGCAACTGGGCGAGGGTGCACTGGCCCCGCCATGAGCGGTAGGAATGAGCGAAGAAGGCGAACATGTAGAACCATGTCGAAGCTAGACTGGCGCAGGCCAGGAGGATGAACAGGACGAGTTTGTGGAAGTGTTTGCTCTGCCATTGGACGTTGGTTTTACAGGTCTGGTAACGATTGTAGATGGTGAGGCATGCGTGGCCTGCTAGGGCGGAGGCCAGACTCAGGTAGAAAATGAGGATTGGAAGTGAGCGGTATTCTTGAAGCATGTCGACGGTAATTCTGCTATAATTTGGCACACGAAACTCTACTGATGTGGGATTCGTTGCTATCATGACAGGATGTCCGAGGTCTGAAGTAATTTAAATACGGAAAACGTGCTGTTGATCTCTGATGCCGTGCATAATCTGCTTATCCTCCATCAGTGTCATAATAGTGCACACAGCACTAAGACTCGCCTACCAACTGTGTAATAAAAATCTTATCCATATCTATTGAGATGAATTAAAAATGAACTGCGGCCTAGATGGAATCCATCCAATATGGCTCGCTGATAAACAGACACATTAACATATCGTCAATCATAAGACTCGCTCATCCACCCTTTGCTCCGTGAGACGCCTTCCTCATTGCCTCCATATAATGGTCAACCAGATACTGGTTCAATAGTATAAACAGAGAAGCTGCAATAAAATGACGGGAAACAATATATTCACTTTGTTTTCTTTTTACTCTTTTTTTTTTTGATTTAGCTCTGCTCACGCAGTGCCAACACCGATCTTGGACTCGGAACTACTCCGTTCAGCGTTGGCCTTCTGAGAAGAGAGGAATTTCTTGAACATGTTGGCAATGTCGGTCTCGGATTTCTTGGTCTCCTCCGCCGACTTGCCGTTCTTCTCTGTAATCAGGTTCTTCAGCCATTGATTCTCCAGCTCTAGCGCGGTCACGCGGGCTTCAAGAGCGGCATTCTTCTCGGTGGTCTCCTTGACTGTCTTCTCCAACGCTTGTTCCCGGAGCTTTTTCTTGACGCGGAATCGCGCGCTAGCAGCCGTGTTCCGGCGACGCTTGTCCTCCTCCGCGGCAATGCGGGCAGCCTCCTCCACGCTGATAGGTGCCGACTTTTGCGTGTTCTTGCGCTTGGGTCCCGCTGCAGTCGTTGCAGAGGGAGCTGGAGCAGCTACTGGGCTGGTAGCTGGGCCAGAAGGCGATGTTGCAGACGAACTCGACTGACTCGGGGTGGGGTTGGCGTTGAAGGGTGCATTTGAAAGCCCCGAAGGGATTGATGGGATCTTTGAAAATTGCGTATTTTGAACCGGAACCTGAGAGTTTATCGAGTTCAAGTTGGCTGCCGAGAAATCGGGCATGTTGCCGAAACCATCTAAGAGTGTGAGATTAGCCTCAAGCTACAACCGATCAAAAACGCAGCCCCCCGGAAGCCAAGCTGGACAACACAAGTATAGGAAATCATTGCAAGATAAAACATCATGCTGCAGCAACTGAGATTGGCGAGAGCGACCTGCTACACTCGTGCCAGATGAATGCAACGAGGATAGCGACGAGAGATGTCACGTGATATCGCGCCATACTTGACCCCATTCACGACAACGCTAAATTGCAAATTTGATGCAGGAAGCACATAACCTTTTTTAAGATAGCCGCACAAAGACAGGGAAAAAAGGTTCATGCAGACAGGGGTTGGTTTAGGTGCTTCGCCTATCCAATGATGGCCCGTGCAACGGAAATAGCGAACCGCAACCATGTGCACCCAATGATCAAAAAAAGGATTGCGCAAGATATCACGAGTCGTATGAGACAATGAGGGGAAGAAGAAGCAAAAAATGTCTGAGCACAATTGACAGTAATAGCATGATTGATCATGCTAAATGAACAGGGGACAAGCCTTCAAGCACTTGCGCGGGGAACAATTTCGCCATATGTCCAGCTTGGGTTAAGGGAAAAGATCAGACCACTAAAACTAGGTTTCACTCACCATCTAGAAGACCCAGAAACTCCATATCGGGATTGTGGGCAGTAGGTCCTCCATTCTGCTGTTCCGTTGTCTTCGCACTGTCTTCATTTACAGCATCAAATGTAGGCAGGTTGAGATCTCCGAGATTGTCGAAATCGAAGAATTCGGTATTTGTGAACAATGAGAGTTCAGCATCGAGGCTGAAAGTATCTTGTCTCTGTTGCTGCTGCAGAGCCTGGTCGTACGGCGAGGGAATGGCATTCAAATCCTCGAGGTATTGAGAGAAATTGGGCGCGCGGCGGCCGTTGAAACCGGACATGATGTATGAGTGAGGCTAAGCCTCTATCAAGTTATCGAGACAAAATCGAGTAGTAGCTGTTGGTTGTCTTCCTTGGTTTTCTTTTCAGATGATGTCTTCTTAGGGTGACAAATGCGTCAAAGATGAGGGGCGGAATGACTCGAGTATATGACTCCGCCGTATCAATCTGAGAATATGTCGTGAGCACTTGTCTGATGTGCTAGAATAGTCGCGGGGAGGTCGAATTGACTATGGAAGAGGGTCCGGAGATGAAAGAGTAGAAGAGAGAGGAACGAAGAGACCAGACAATGAATAATCCTCAACGGTGGAACGCGGGAGATCGGGGAGCGTGGATGGGAATTTGCGCAGGGTGGGGGGTGGGCTGATGATTAATCCGGCGGAAGCAAGTCAACGCTCTTGAAGATGAATGGTCGGGCGATCCGATTTCACTGATTAAAAAATCCAAGAAGGGTGTCACAGCCGGCATTTGACAAAACCAAACGACTAATAATCTATTGTTGCTTGATAGTATTCTGTTCATTTATTTTATCACTTCTACAGCAGCAATACAAAACATGCTCATCTAAAATATAGGATCGGATATCTTTCACTCGAATTCCCTTCGTCACTGACAATAATAGATAACATTCAAGGTAAACCCTCCTTTGTCTCGCCACTGTGCCTCATTGACTTTCCGTATCGAGAAAGGATTACATCGCTTCCGAGTCATCTTTTTCGGTGACCGAGATCGGAGTCAACCAGATTTCACAACCCCCTCGAACCAGGCACAGTCCAATCTCCGGAACCATTAGTTCACGATGAAGTATGCGAATGGCGGTAATCTGTCGACTCCCTGTTTTTGTCAATGCACTCTACTACTATGGTCAGTGCTGTGTCCTGTGTTCAGTGTGACTGCCGAATACTGGTAGGGCTGTTCTCCTCATAATCACAAGGAAAATGACTTCCCGCACATTAATAATCAACCTGCCTTATCTCGTATTCCTTTCCCTTGTGCGTTGATGGTTGGCTCCAAAGCCTCAAGCTGACGGATTATTCCGGTTTAGCCTTTTATTTTTATTTTTTTTTTTTTTTTTGTCCATGACGCGGTTTGCGCATGAATATCAGTTGCAGTCCTAGCCATGACCCTTGCAAATATACTGTCGTAGCTCTGATGCGGCAGATAAGCTACCCAACACGTGAAGACTTCCCTTGGCCTTCTTTCTAGTTTCTTCAGGTGTGTGTCCGTGCACTATGGACTGCGTGTGGAGTGCGGAGTGCAACACTATTAGTAATGTTATTATCTTTGATGATGCCTAATTACCCTGAGAAGATTTGTGGAGCATTGAATAGGGATGCTCGACCACAAATCGAGACTCAGAGTCAGGGCTGCTATATCTGCATTGCGGTCACTGTATCCTTGTGATATGAAGGAAGAGATCTGTGGGGTAACAACCCTGCTCAAATAGGGTTACTGTTGGGTTACTTGAAATCAATCCACTTTGCGTCGAAGGAATGGACCTGGTCTTTGGATATGCGCATGCTAGGGAACTGAAGACTTCTCCTCTGCGTTCTGGTCGGAAATTATCAGACCACAACCGTCCTGTACCGCCGGAGCCGTTCAACGGTCACTTCTCGAGCTCCTCCATGGTATGCCTTGATGTAGCCTCTTCTGACACATTGAGCTCAAATTCACCCTTTCCCTCCCTAAGATACGTGAGCTTCTTGCATCAACGCCTTCCCTTGAACGAATCTAAAGAGTCACATTCGAGTCAGTCCCTACCTTTCCCGTCATTGAGGACATCAAGGCACCAAAGCACCAAAGCCATTAAATATGGTAGCACAAGTGTACAAGACCTTCACAGCAGAGCAGGTTACGGACGACATGTTGGTCAAAGCTGCGGGGCTTTTCAACGAAAACTACGGGGTCTGGGCAAAGCTATCAAAGAAAGCTGGTGAGCAGGCTGTAGAGTTTCTTACACTATATATTTCGAACGTCTTTGGCAGGAAAACCGGTCAAGTTGAGTGAACGACGACTGCGTCAGCAATATCTACTCCGTACCACCGACGACGCTGGAAGTTTCACATTAGGGTGACCATTAATAAGAATCTCGTCGGGAATGCGTTCTTCTGCCGCTGGAAGTCCACCAAGGGCAGAACTGTTTGCTGGATCACTCAATTAGTAGTAGATAAGGATCACCGTGACAGGGGACTTGCAAGTTGCCTCTTGAGAACACTCAGAGAGGATTTCGATGATAAATACGGTGTCATGAGCTTTCATCCGGCTACTTGCCTGGCAGCCGCCAAGTCTGTCGGGCGTAAGTGCAACTCGAAGATGCAAGCCTTTGATTCTCATGGTGGATAGTGACTATCGAAAAAATATCCCTCGATTTCATTCGCCAAAACGCCCATTCTATCCTGCGGACTTCCCCAGTTCCTTCTAACCGGGATGCTGAACTGTGCGGAAGCCTATTCAATCCAGATGGCACAAGTGGAATTGTTTCGGGTGTGAACACCGACTTCTTTGTCGACCACCATTGGACGCGCTGAAAGCAGTTCAACGAAACTGGCAGTGGCCATTGGGGGACCTGCCAGACAGATATGGATATCTCCTTGTAATGCCGGCAAACAGCGTCGATCACGTCGACGCCGCCAGTAAAGATCTGATAACATCTGCTTGCGAAGGACTGAAGTCCTCACATTGTGAAATAGTTCAATATGCTCGCAATCAAAGACGGAATGTGACATGTGGAGTTTGTCATTGCGCTCTAATGTCTGCTGGAGGTGTTTTCCCGTATGCTATCAGCTCTTGATAATTGTGCTCTTGAATGTAATTCAGCTCATCTATAGAACCTTCTACCACAAGAGTGTTTATACCTGTAGGTCTAGAGGCAGATGTTGCATTTCTACATAAACCTGAGTTCGCGAATCGCGAGGTTGATGTCAGACCAATACAATGTCGTGATAGAACAGATGTTTTGGAGTTAGGACTCCTCCAATCATATACAAGAGTGAGAAGTAGCTATAGTCATCGCCCACGTGAAACCCCAACTTATCTCCACGTGACCTCATTTGCTTTGTTTATTCTAACCTATTATTATTATTTCTGTCTTGGGCCTGGAGTCGCAATCGAGCTTTACCAAGGAATCGTACACCACTGTCATAACTCAGCCTCATGGGTTATTCTTCGTTCATAGTATAGAGAGGATCAATTCATCGCAGAAATGGCGCGTCCGAAGGCTATCCGAGCGCCTACAGCCGCCAGTCTACCCAACACTCTCCGCATCCCCTCCTCGACTCCGTCTCTGATAAAGTCATTCTCACGGCTATCCCGTCAGGCTCTTCTGGACCTGGTGTTCCAGTGGCTTGATGATCGCAACGCGCAATTATTTCCACCATACCTTGAGCAAGACGAAGCCGAGAACCCCGACGACGACGAGCTCAGTCCGTATCCGGCCGCCGAAACGATCGAGGACGTCCGCAATGCTTACCAGGATTTAGAAGATAGGAAGGGCGGCAAACGCGAAGTGATTGATCGTATACTGGAGGGCGACTGGCGACACGGTATTACTTTGCGGCAGCTGGCAATGGTGGACATTCGGTACATGGAAGACCATCCAGCAAGTCTGCGATGGACCGCATTTGAACTCAGTCACATTGGCATCGACGGTGCTCGATCCGCAGGAGCAACGGTGCCTGACATCTCCGCATGTCTACCGCGCATCCACGCCGCCACTTTTCTGAGCAACCTTCAGCAGCAGATTTCTCCCCTGGTGAAAGCGCATTACCATCTCGTCCGCTCGTCCTCGCTTCCGCTTTCATTCCTGCGCATCTTAGTGACAAATTCTCCGTACCAAAACCCTCGCCAGCCACCTGAGGCTCTGATGGACTCGTCGCGAGTGATGTACGTCGCTTTCCCCGACAGCTGTCCATTCATCTACACGTCCATAGCGACATCGCCCGTTGCGAAATCAAATACATCCACCAACCATGCCGTCGCAACCGATGCACGGAGTCTGCAGCGCATTGTACGAGATGCCTTGCCTAAAGCGTTATCGCGGCCACAAGAACGATATGCCTTGAAAGCGACCTCTCTGACAGCGAAGAATCTGCAAGCTCTGCTGGCGCTCCGCGGTCCTGGAAGATCAAACGCGGCCAATGGGGCGTTCAGTATATTCGCCGATGCGGTACTGGAAGGGAGTCCCTTGGACCCACGTCCGTCGGATACTATTTCTCCAGAAGAGCACTTCCACCAAGACTCAGACCCTGGCAAGGAGAACGAAAACCAGGAGGACAGCGGCACGAGCAAAGAAACGGAGCCTACTTCCCATATCGCCAAGAAGCGCAAATTAGCCGTTCACTCTCGTTTTGGCACATCGGGGACCCTCTCGTCTGCCCCTCTGGACCGCCTTGACGTGCGCCTGCTTGATCCGGCGAACGACGAGGATGACCAACATGATGTGGACCGCACGCAACCAACAGTATCTCTCACATTTGCTGGCTCGGACGTCATCAGTGGTATTCGCAAGCTTGCCGAACTAGGTGTCGTTGAGCCTGAGCGTATGCCGTCCTGGATGACGGGCGAAGAAGCAGTCAGCGTAGCTGTTGTGCGTCGAGGAAAGCGAATAATCAAAGATGGTTGAGGGGAGGAAACAGTCTCAAGAAACTTGATCGCCAACTAGCGAGTATTCTGAAGGAGAATCACGCTGGAAACCCTCCTCCCATGCAACTGCCGAGGAGCAGTAAGACGGCCCGCGAAATGCAGCCGTACAGACCCCAAGACTTCAATACGTCCATACACTGAACACTGGACCAGCGGTGTCGTCAAGGCCGATAGCGCAGCAGACGATTACCTGTCAAGCCCTCTTGGTGCACACCGACCGGGCGAGCAGAATTTCGTTTTATCAGAGCCTCATAGGTCAATAGATAAATTACTGCACATCTACGGCTTAGACGGCGGTGCCTCGGACAGCAAGTGAAGTATCATTGGGATACATCAAGCAACACAAATACAGATAGGGGTATATAGCAATCTAGTAATCCAAAACCCAGTGACTGACGCCCTTGCACCATGTAGTACGCAAACCCATTACCATCGCGAACGCCACGACCTACGCGATCCATAATAGGACGATCCCGGGGAAACCCAGGGCCGATAATATGTTGAAGAGTCTATCACCAACCGTTCATTAGCAATCTTTCCAGAAACAAGAATCAGACAAAAGGGACAAGTACAGAGACGGTCTCGTACCGCGTTCGCCTGGCATGCCGAGCAGATGGCCCACATTGACATAGCCTTCTTCGTTGACGTATCCGTCCTTGGTGAGCTGTTTTAGGTCCAGTTCGCTACTACCGGTCTCCCATGCAGAACGGCTAAACGAGAGTCAGTATATCGTCACCATCTTTGTCTCAGGGAGTAGAACTCACCAGTAAACGCAACGAACGCCCTGCGCGTTCTGTGTTGCAGCCCATTGCTGGAAACACGCCTTGTGGACGTTATTCCCGCATGCTGCGCGGCACCAGACGATCTCGTCTTTTCCTGGCTCGAGTTCCATAAAGCAGATGGGACAGTCTCCTTCGATGGGCTTGCGTTTGCCGTTGTTGTCCTCCGATTGTTCTTTTTGGCTGCTGAGGGGGGATGACTGGTACATTTCACGGAGTTCCTGCATGCGGATCATATAAGTAACTTATACAACTGTGTCCTTTGGATACACTCTTACCGAGGATAAAAATGCCAGCTGGTATTGTAGGTGTTCCGGGGCTTTGAGAGCGTTTACTAGGACTTCATAGGCCATAGTAGTTAGCGACTGTAAGGATAGAATAAAGATATACCGCGAGTAATGAGGGAATCAGGCCACAATGTTGGAAGAAATCAGTCCACATACCGTAGAAAATGTGCTTGCATTGATTTCCTTTACCACCATCCGGACAATCGCAGGAAGGCACCTTCCCAATAACGACCTTATACAGATTTCCAGTCGTTCCCGCCATTTTAAACACGACTTCGGGCGCATCATCCACCTCGGTGACACAATGATCCACGACGCACATCCTACACAATATCCGGATTAGTGAAAGTCGCACGAACGGGGTACAGCGAAATCCTACCTCTGGGTTCGTGCTCGCCTCATCCTATCCATTAAACACTTGGGCGCTTGCTTACGGAACGGCCTAGCGCGTCGTTCGGGGCTCGGCTCGCCAGGAAGGCGCTTCTTGGGGCTTCGAGTCTTCTTGGTCGGGGTCGTGGCGGGTGAGTCTGCTGTCAAGTCGATCACCTCGATGGAGCAAGCTGAGGCTGTGGAAGCGGTATTCACTCGTCTGCGCGCATTTTTTAATGGAGTCGTCGAGAGTTTAATGTCATCATCGGCGTCTCGCTTTCTCTTGGTTGTTGACCGCGTATTGCCGGGGGTGCTTGCGCTGTAGACTCGACCCTGCGCCGGCGAGGAGCTGGAGATTATTTGACGAGATATCGTCGTCCGTGTACTTCCCATATTGACTAGTAGCACGAGCCGCGCATACAGCAACTCGAATGACGGGAAAATGGGGTAGACGTTGGTAGACCGATCTGAGGTACGGTGGCGTTGGATAAGTTGATAGATTTGTTTTGAGCGGACGCGACCTGGAACGCTGACCTAATCACATCCACCAATTGGCGAAGGCGGACGTAGGTCTAATACTGGGTTGATTCTTTTGATGTCGCACCTTGAACATTTGAATATTCTCTCCCTTGTGCCTATCTAGATACTTCAATAGCCAGTGGATGACACAAAACGGCGTAGGTATATCATCATCTTTATGTGGAGGTTTGTTGGGTTTGTGTACTTTGTCCTGTTTGCTGACCCCGATAAGTTATCAAGATAGCGATAACAAGGAGACAGCATTCACTTCAACTATCTCGAGATTGGCTGTCAAACTCAAAGTAATAGACGAGCTTTCTATTCCCATGGGTTATGATGTCTCCATTGACTCTAACTACAGCACTCCCAGTCGTCAATGGCCTGAAATATCCTCATATGTTATATTTCGGCTGTTGAAGAGGGATCTCTAGATCACTGCTATACCCTTTTGGGAAGGATTATGTAACCCCACATGACTACATCCTAGACCAAACAGATGATTATCGTTGGTGTTTTCAACGATTCCTCATGATCTGATAGACTGAAGGAATTATTCATCCAGGGCACACATATGGCTCGTCCGCGAGGCTACTCGGGCGCTGATAGCTCCAAAGAACCGCATGCGGTCTCCCTAAAAGGTATGCACAATTGAGACCTCAACTGAAGCTACCTCTCGCTGATCCGGCCTCAGTATTGCGGTAAGCCGAGCTCAAAGAAGCATTTGGCCGTATGCTAACGGAGCAAGGCTATCACGGCCTTCACTATCCAATCAATATCCCCTTCCAGCTGCAAACACCAAGATCTCAAGTAAAGCGTCCCTGAGCTATCCATCCGACAGTACCGATGACAAGTTCATCCTGAGTCCTAACGTAAGCCCTCAACTCCATCCACCAAGCACAAGCTAACAATCCCGCAGCTAACTCTGCCCCCCTCTTTTGGGTCGGCATACGTCGGGGAGACATTCGCCTGCACGCTCAGCGCCAACAATGAGCTCCCAGAGGACGAGACCTCGCGCGTCGTCACGTCCGTCCGCATCGTGGCCGAAATGCAGACTCCATCCCAGGTAGCATCACTAGACCTGGAACCAGCGAACGATCCAGCCCAGACAGAAGGCTTGCAGAGGAGGCAATCCCTCCAGAAAATCGTGCGCTTCGACCTCAAAGAAGAAGGGAATCACATCCTGGCCGTCAGCATCAGCTACACCGAGACGCTGATCGGGTCCGACGCGCAGGCTGCCGGCGGCCGGGTCCGGACGTTCCGTAAACTGTACCAGTTCGTCGCTCAGCCGTGTCTCAGTGTCCGGACGAAATCCTCGGAGCTGGCTCCGTTGGAGGTGGAGAATAAGTCGTTGGGGCCGTATGGGAAGACCCGGCTTCTGCGATTCGCTCTGGAAGCACAGTTGGAGAATGTGGGGGATGGCACCGTGGTTGTCAAGGTTTGTGTGAAATATATATCACTGGAAGATATCATTTCTGACTGCAAGACAGCAAACCAAACTCAATCCCAAACCGCCGTTCAAAGCCGTTTCCTTGAACTGGGACCTGGAGAGGCCGGACAAGGTCGACTCGCAGCCGCCCACGCTGAACCCACGGGATGTGCTCCAGGTTTCATTCTTAGTTGAGCAGGAGGAAGGCCAGCAAGAGGGACTCGAAGCTCTGCAGAAGGACCTGAGACGGGATGGCAGGGCAGTCCTGGGGCAGCTTTCGATTGAATGGAGGGGTGCTATGGGTGACAAGGGGTTCTTGACTACTGGAAATCTGTTGACAAGGAGGCGATCCTGAGGTAGCCCTGGTTCTTAATCACCTTGCAATAATGGAGTTTCAAGGACCTCCATGAGTACTGGCTTTGTCATGCATCAATAGACTAGTTATAGGTGTACCCCTCTATTATCTGAATAATTGCTCCGCCACTTGTTTAAACAACAGATGCATAGAGATTCTCATACCGGCTGCTGCGGCTTCATCCACCAGAGATCCACAAGCATACATTTGTTGCCATGCTGTACCACCCGCCATGAGATGTTCAATAGTCTAACAGCTACTGCCTTACTGCCTGAACTTCCTGGGCGCCGCAGAACGATGATACTTCGTGTTCTCATTTGCGCCGAGATCTTTACATTGCTCAAGGTTAAAGAGATGGGAGAGTGTAGAAGAAGTAGGTGAATAGGAAGAAAGTGAATGAGATCAATAATTAATTGACCTAGAACCTATGAATATATACAGTACAGTACAATGCCTTTCCTCCAGCCAAATGCGATCCATATCCATATCCAAACCAGGTATCACAAATTCCAACCAAGTTTCCTTTCCAATGCAGTCCAATCCAGTAAATCAATCAATATAGTAAAACAGTTCCTCGCGACGAATTGACGTTCCAGCATCCACAACCAAGGGGGTATCTATTCCTGTTTTCTGTAGCCTCCGGAGCCGCGAAGCTCAGTGTAGTAGGGGTCTAATCCCAGAGCACCTGTGCTATGCACACTTTTGATATCCCGAGGGTACTCCAAATCAATCCGGTCGCTGTCAGATCGATCGCAAGAAGAAAACGAGAGCAAGAATTTTGAGATCACAAGCGCCGCCCGAGATATTAAAGGTATCGACAACGAAGGTACGGATCAAAATAAGCGATGGCATCGTATAAAGCATGAACAAAGATAATCAAAAATCTGCTCGATCAGAAGTCGTAAAGTCGTAAAATAAGCTCAATGGCCGTCAGTACGACCGTAATCAGCGTGAGAAAAAGAAGGTATTGGCAATAGAATCAACTATTGGTAGCGACCGACTTGGCCTTGGAAGGATGAGTCCAAGCGAAGAGGTCAAATTTGTCCTTGGCGTTCTCCATGATAGAGGAGGCGCTAGACTCGGGCTGCAAAGTCGGCCGCGGCGCGATCTCGCGCGGCTCCAGAATGAGAGAGCGACGATAAAAAGTCTGCAGGCTCTTTTCGCCATTGGAACGCACCCGCACCAGCTCGTTCTGCATCCAGGTCTGAAGTTCGGGAACTTCGGTAAGACGGTAGGGGATCTGGAACCGCTGGAGCTCGCTGATGATCTTGGCGGTCTTCATATGTTTGTCAAAGTTGATGACGGTCATCTCGCCGTCATCGGTAGGCAGGCTTCGCAGCGGCTGGTTCCCGTGGTCCACGAACGTCAGGTCTGTGAGGTAGGTGCCGACGAAAGGAAGACACGGCGGAACATGGGTCTGCAGTCTCTGCCGCAGGACAGCATAGTTGCGCGACACATCCACGATGCCCCGTAGGGTGTCGAGAGTGGCTTTGGTCTTCTGCGATACCACCTCCCAGGTCCGCTTCAGACGCGAGATCATTGACGAGTTCAGAGAGCAGATAATGGCCATCAAAGTGTCATAGTTGTTGAGTTCCAGGCACTTGTTAGCAATCTTGACCCACTGCTTGATGATAGCCGCCCGCTTCTTCGGTTCCTCCAGCTGCAGGATGGAATCAGCCACCAGATGGGCGAGATCGGTGGACAAAGTCGACATGGCACGGACATTGACGGCCAGTGAAGCGCTCTTTTTCATCCACTCCGTCGCCAACAGCTCCTCGGGAAGAATGGCGCAGAAGATGCGTGACTCCTTGATGGTGAGCTGACGGGCCAGCTCCAATGGATCAAAGTCCAAGATGCTGATCGCAGCCTCGCCGTTCTTCCACTGTTTCAGCAGATTCACCTCCTTCTTGCTGAGAATGGGAGGGGGGAGAGGGGTGTCCGGGTGCACATATTGTGCGGTTGCGGTGTTGGTTTTTCCCATGGACGAGATGAGACGGGGCACAACGGGTCCCTGGAGCGTCGAAACCTTGTCGGTCAGTTCCATAAGGCGTTTTCCAGCGGAGGGGAGGGATTGCATCAAAGTAGTGTTCGCAAAGTTGACAATGAAATCCAGAGCCGAGTCATCGCAGTCATGACGCCAGTGTGACTCCAGCCAACCCTTGAACACGTTGTACACGCGGAGACGCACGGGTCCCGCGGCGTGTGGGGTATCGCCAATGTAGTCGAACCGATCAGCAAGGGCCTCGGCAAACTCCAGCGGCGTCGCAAATAGACGGAAGGTGAGGTAAAAGGTCGAGACGAACATCGCGTCTGGCGTTGATCCATGAGAGGTGAGCTTCTCGATCAGCGCCCGAAGGCTGCCGCCCATGACTTGACCATCCTTGAAGATCAATTCATGCGCATAAGTCTTCTCCAGAATATTCACTTCGGTCTCCTCTCCCTCCTCCGCCAGCGTCGAGTGGCTGACGCAGCTCTTGAGCGATGGAGCCTGGTAGCAGCTGCCAATGTCTGGGGATGTGGCGCGAGTAGAAGTTTGAGACACGCCACTCATTTCGGAGTCCCGGAGGTGGCTGTGGTAGGTGAAGCTGCTTCCAGTACTGGTCACTCCACGGCCAAAAGACTCACCGACCTCGGACTTGGGGTGGCTGATACGGTTCTCGAGTATCTTGATCTTGACACCAACGGTCGCATCATAAGTCGAGGAGAATGAGGACTTCGCTGGACTGGGGGGAGGGATACTAGCGGATGGCAATGACGCCTCGTCGGTTGCGGCAATGGTGGGGCTGCTGAGGGTGCAGGAATTGAAAGAAGAAGATGGAGTGGTATCATCGGTAAGACCTGGGGTGGGAGGGGAGGAGTCGAGATCTGCGTTCTGGGGGATCTGCAGCGGAGGTGGTGGGAGTCGTAGGGATGTTCCAGGTTGATCGCCTTTCTGCGGTTGCGATTGCGACTCGGGTCCAGCACCGACCAATGGCGTCGCAACGTCTTGCGGCAGTGCCTCGAGTTCGAAATCTCCAACCTGCTCCAGCACCAGGCGAGCTTTGGCCAGACAGTTCCCTGCCGCTCGGACACAGTCGGTGGCGGCGTCGACCAGTCGCTTTCCTTCATCGGGCATGAAGACAAGCTCGTCGTCGGGGGACTGGGCGGGTCGGAAGGCGTCCCGTGCAGCGAAAACGAGCTCGGACAGTCGCTCATACATCGTATCCTTGGCGCGCTCGAGGAGGGCACTGCCTTGAGAGTCGTGTTCACAGACGGCCTCGACCACAGTGAGCAGACCCCGGCAGGACCGGACAGCCTGCTCGGTTGTGACAACTAGCTCGGTTGAGGAGCGAGACTGCAGGTGGAGACCAATGAATGAACCCAGCACGCCGAGGAAAGCATCGTACGTGGCGTTGAGTCGTTCTGATGCGAGATTCGCGTTTCGGGAAGCTGCAGCAGGTCCCGAGTAAGACACCCGGTGGGAGATGGATATCCTTTTCGTGGCGACGGAAACGGGCCGTGGCTGCTCAGACATGTCCACTCGGGTGGAACAGCGACTCATAGACGTGCAGCTGCGGTTGAGAACCCGCGACTCGTTTCGTTCGGTCTCAGCCTCCGAGGGGGCCCTTTCCGACATGGCAAATGTCTCGGATGCAGGTGTAAGGGGAGAAGCGTAATCCTTGGGTTGCTCCAGCTCCGCGATTGTTCGACTCAGTCCAACCTCCTCGTTCCAGATATCGAGAAACCGCACACCGCGGGTCACGACGCGGAACGCCTTGAGGAGCATCTCATCGACCATGTACTCGACCTCGTCCTGTAACGGGTTTCCGCTAGCAATCACTTGAAAACTCTTGGTTGTACGAACAAGCGCTGTAAGGTCCGAAAGCAATGCTTTTCGGTTTCTTCGCAGACCCTCGTGCCTTCGGACAAGGAACGAGTCGCGGGTGAGACATTCTGATTTTTCCTGGAGCACTGTCAATTGCCTTGTCTTTGGATCACCTGGCTCAGGACACTCACCAGAAGGAAACGTACTCCGGCGATCAGGCCCCTTACAAGATCCTGATTTCCAAAGTCACGAAGAGACGACCCGCATCCACCTCGGATAATATCCCAGAAGTCGGTCAATGCCTTCAGGAGGGGTCTCATGGGTAGTTGGTCGTAGGCTTCGCAGTAATTTGTGGGTAGCCAGCCTCGGGCTCCGGTGTCCAGAAGCGTTCCGTCAGCCCAGCCATTGGTGTGTACCGAGTGTACCAGAATGATATCTCCTTGGTCCAATGGCAGAGTAATCGTATCTGGCGAAACATCTCCCGGCGGATGGAACGGATAGAATGCACGTAGATAGTTGTGGAAGACGGCCCTGGGGGCCTCCGTCCGATCCATGCTGTTGTCTCTGGATGAGGTTGCGCAGTAAGGCGTCAGAGGTGGTGACATCTGCAGACTGTGCTGTGTAGAATAGTAATGAGTGCTAGAATGGTCTCCAGACTCTGAAGTGGTCGACCCGCAAGGATTGGTGATTGTCTTTTCGACTTTTAACGGCGCAATGTGTCGCTTCATTGGTTCCATGTCTCTATTCCCTTGCGACCTATTCGTTCTCTTTCTCGTTCCGATAGCGTTTAACCGGCGCGAAGGTCACTGACCGAAGCGATTAGGTGAGGCAGAACTCAATGAGCATCCTCAGAGGAGACAGTTCTTTAGAGATAGTGTAAATGCAAGAGGAATTGAAAGTGGAGATATCAGGGTCTCTGGCCTGAATGAATCAAGGTCGTAGCGATGACGCCCACAGCGGTCCGACAAGCGGCCAGGTTACTCGTCTAGGGTCAATGGTTAGCGGTGGCTTAGTCCCTTTTACACAGTAGGGACGAGGGATGACGGTCTCAGTGTGGTCGATGAGGATGTGGTTGCTAGGGTTTATTGTTGTGCACCTCAACCTAGGGAATGTTGGCTGCCAAGGGCAGTGGGGAGAAGGAATGGAAGGAATGCTGGGGACAGAAAATATTCTTGGATTTCTTTAATTTGATCTTGGAAGAAGCGAGGGCACAGACATACCTATGGTCTAATCTTCAATAACAACGATAGGAAATGATTATTGAATAAGCTGTCAACATGGCCTGCAGCAGCGTCAAGGGATAGCGCACGCTGCGTACAAATCTTGGGAGCAAGGAACGGGCACACGTTCCAAGTCGCAACGAGGGTGAGAGAGTAAGAGATAATCCGGCGAGCACGAGAAGGAGGGTCCGGAGAATTGAAGGTGGTCGGGGAAGGGATGAAGGAGAGAAAAGACGACGAAGATAGGGCAAGCGAGTTCACTCGTTGTTCTGGTGGTGATATAAGTGAGAATCTTCCCTTGATTCCGCCACCCGCAAGTAATCTCGAGTAAGAGTAGTAGTAAGTAGTGACTAATAGCTGAAATAGTTGATCTCTTCTCTTTTCGAGGTTCTGGAACTATGCTGCTTGGACTGCTGCAAGGACCACTTGGACACTTGGACCCTCGAATCCGGGGGGAAGGATTACGGAGACGAACGGAGAAGTCGAACAATAGCGTTGAGGAAGAGTCGATGAGATTCTCGTCCCAATTGATACAACACTCGACCGTCCGACAATGAGGGGAGTGGTCGTTGGTTTGTCGACTCTGGTCCGCCTCAAACACCAAGCAAGGGCTGAGAAACACCAACAGCAGGGAGGAATGAACGGTCCGTCTGGTTGACAAGTCGAGTCTCTGGTTTGCAGCGAGGGATTGCCACCGGCAGCAATTGTTTAATGACGATGATGCTGTTAATCTGAAGATGAAGATGATGATAATAAGAGTATGAAAATAAAAATAATGAATGATCGTAGACCAGCAATGATCTTGGAAGAAAGTGGGAGAGAGAGGGAAAGGAGTACTGTGATGTTGACAGATGGAGAGGAGACAGCAAAGTAAGTACTATCAGGCTATTGGCACAAGTATGGTCTGGACAGTAGTCATAGTAAGTGGAATTATAAAATAAGAATTAATATTAATTTAATTAATAGTAGTAGTGTCTTAATATTATTTTTTTATTTGATATATCAAACAAAGAAAAGGAGAAATAAGAATATTAATGAGTCGCCATGGAGAAAAAAAAAAAGGACTAGAACCAGTCGTCGAGCACGAACTAGACTAGCAAATAGTCCGTTGGCACTACTTTTCCGTAGTCGAACGATAATCTAGGACGAGTAAAAAAGAATAAAAAATCAGCCAAAAATCCCGTGCGAGGGACAAAGGATCCAATTCTTTGCTTAAGAAGGTGGAGTAGCTATGCTCTCCATAGACAGACACTAAGACAGGGTGGAATCGGGAGAGCATGGAGTGTTATACGCAGTGCAGCCTACAGAGAATATCACTTAGCACCCTTATTATGCTGTCCTCAATTCTGAAGATAGTCCAATCTCCCCCCATGTCGTTTGCTTCGTGTGTTATCATCATCATGCTCCTCGCCAAATGTGTGATGCAATGCGATTGACCTGGTGTTTTTCCCCGAGGACAGAGAACTAAGAGCTTGACCGTCGACGAAACGCAAGCTAACGAAGGTCGCCAGAGCCAAAATCAGAATATGCTAGGATGGATTTGGTAAGTGATCTTCCATCACATTAGTCCAGAGTTCTGCCCAAACTCCAAGGTCCTGGTGATCCCCCATTTGGTTGGAAGATGACGATGTACTACTCGTACGGTGCCGTGCTGAATCGAAGACTAAACCGATCCTAAAATGTATCACTGGTTTGAAGACTGGGGGGAACTGGAACCTCTATCACGCATTCAGTGGAAAAGATCTATCAAAGTGATCACATTATCACAGACTAAGAAACGGCTCGAGGACGATCCAAACGGACCGAGTCCCTTTTCTCCCTGTCCGACTACTCCAACTATAATCACGATCCTTGTCCTTAGCCACGGAAAAAAAGGGAATTGACGTGATATTTGGTATTTATATTAATAAATCGGCCTATTATATTTCGAGAAATAGATTAAATGTACCTACCAATGCGAGGACGTAAACACCATAAAAAATACCTTAGCCAACGCTGAGTCCTGCGGTTCCACTGTGCAAAGACCCGCATATGGGACAAACAACAGAGGCAAACCCCGCCAGGAATTAGACAGTTTCCTTAGCATAGTCAAGGACTGAGTCTAGGTAGTCCAGATAGATATCTATCCAGCAAGTAGTAAACAAATGCTCCCTTCTTTTCTGTGGCGAGCTCAAGTTGGCCGACCTCTCCCTCTCACGTTGCCGTCAAAGTCTACAGAGATTGATCCTGAATCGAAGTGTTTGATCAATCCTTTGAGAGAGCGAAATTTGCCTTTTGCTTGGCAGTTCCGGTACGTGTCCGTAGTTCAAGCTGTGTGTGGGGATCGACGGCGCAGCAACTGTGTCGAGTCGAAGGTACTTCTCGACGCGTTGGTGGCAGACTCATATTTAGGACGACTTAATATAAACAATGCGAGGAGTACTTCTCTACCTCGCTGGTGCGGTTGACTTTGCTTTCGACATGGTTCTTTACCATTCTCTGGCTCGCACAAATGCAAGAAGAACAGATCGAAAATTTAGTGTTTGGCAATAGCAGAATGCAGCAAAACCAAAGGGGAAGTCAGTCCCAGAAAAGGAGCTCATTTCCTGACTAACGGGGCTTTTGAGATTGGAGCTGTCAACTGTCGCGGAGACGGGCCTGATCCTCCCACATGTCACTAGTACGAAGTACTAAGTACGGATTTCTAGGTAGATAGCTTTCTACTTTGTCACATATCCAGTCTAACACTCTTCTACCTGATAAAGTATCTGAATCTACGGAGTATATTAATCAGGTTACACAGTATACACGATTAGTGGCTGGCAGTAACTCATCATAGATACTGCCAATTGTATGCATTCAAAACAACTTACGACTGTATCTAAGAGTGTCTATATATAACCGCCCCCACTATCAGGCAATATCATTACGAGTCTGCCACAGCATGAGTGTCCAGTTTTTCATCCAAGTCAACCAGTCACTGAGTTCGAAATAATCTTGAGCTAGAGTACGCAAAGGCGCTTGGAATTTCGGAATACTTGTTATTGAGGTTCGATATATGTCACAAAGTCTTCAATCAAGACATATCTACGGAGTAGATACACTGTGCATCTCTGCCGTGCCGTCTTGACCCACGGTAGGCAGCAACAATGATCAACACCGTTAACATCGATGGCCTCTTCAGGGAAAGTCCAAATTACCGGATAATCCCAAAGTTCATGGCATACCTACCTTACAGGGCAGTCTTCCGCGTCGCTTACGACTGCGTACTCCGTAGGTATACTCCGTACTCCGTAGTATTGGATGATTTGACGACGCAAGGGCGGATCTGATATGCCCGTTTCACACTTCCATAGCTTCATTTCACGCATACGTCAAAACTTGTCTGGGACTCGCTAGCACTCCATACATCGGACATGTCAGATGATTTACAATGACATAGAATATGATAGGAGATAATATGATGGCCAGACAGCCAGACACCAGAGACAGGACAGTCACACAGACACAGGACACCTTATCGCCGATCCACTCCCCTGGAATACCAGCGACCTGGTCCGGGGCGGGCTAATCGGTAATATACTTTCTGGTTGTATCACCTTTGGGGAAGGATTTACTACTTGTGGATACAACACAAGGGATCGAGTATGATTTTCGCCATGTGAGCTCAGCTGTGGCTATAACTCGTCTACATGCTATACTTGGTCAGTTGTTTGGATGACTCGCATGATTTGCAAAGATTGGGTCCAAGGTACTAATAGATGCAAATATATATTCAATATCAGTACTACTGATGCAGGGACGATCCTAGGATCTCGATATTAGATAGTTCCTACATTCTGCGGGTCTACGATAAATAACAAGATAGCAAGCTCCATCGCATCGCATCCTGATCCTGATCCTGATATTGTAAAAGCACACGATCCCGCGATGGTCTGATGCACAAGGCCCGATATAGCAGTAGCAGAACTACGTGGGAGTAACTGTAGTAGGACTAAAGCCCTTGCCACCAGGCTACGGCATGTTCCCCGGCCCCAGAGTACTTCGTCTGGCGGCTTGGCCCCAAAATCCAATTTTGAGTCCAGTCGTCCCGTCACCCAAGAGACTGAGGCAAAGACAAAAGGCAATGACATCTTGCGGTGGGCCGGGTACGTATTTTGGTCTTGCCGCCCGTGCCTCGGATTGGAGAATAAACCGCGCGACACTTGAAAATCCTTCGTGACGCGGCGTCTGGAGGAAGTCCCTCCAGGGGCCCTTGTCGTTGCCAGGAGCTTGTTCAGACGGGAAGCGTTGCTTCTCTGGATCGATCTAATCATTGTGGCCTGACTACTACTACTATTTTCTAGGAGCGTAGTGGACCATCTACCGTTGTCCCTCATACAATCTACTATGGGAATCGGCTTGAAGCGATGATAGTTGCCGACCGTAGATTCCGCAGCTTCCGACCCAGAGTGTCCAGAATTTAGACTCCAAACCAAGACTAGATAGGCAACTGGATAAGAGGATATATGTCGATAGCACGGAGAGTCCAGCATCCTGAGCTTTGCTTATTTCGCCTCGCACCAGACACTACCTTAGCTTATTTAGGTAGGTAGGTCACCCAAGATAGGTAAAGGACCGTGTGTTCCCGTCCCTAACCAAAACTCCAGCAACAGCTCAGACTGAGCAGCCTATCACAGGGCGCACGTGCTCGCTGTTATATGCGGGCTAAGGCTCTAAGCTCTTCAGAGGCCCTGGCCGTTTGCCACCGTTTCTTTGTCTGCTCAAGAGCTAGCTAGCTAAGCGCTGCACATGGAGCTAGCTACCTGCTCCTAACCTACAGAGTCCTTGTTAGCAGCCGCTACAAGGATGCTCCAACAACTACCGAACGTCAAGTCGGCTCCGAAGCTACCAAAAGGCAACTCGAAGCGCGACCATGGTTCGCCACCTCTTGGTTCAGGAAACAAAACAATATCAATGGCGAGATTCGCCTGACCCTGGTGATCATTGTTGATCTGGTCATGACTCGAATCCATGGCGAAAATAGATTAACCCACGCATGCGCTTGACTGCTTAGGGCCGACGTTCCAGTCCCCGGTCACCGACACTAACACTAGTCACTAAAAGCCAGGGGGCGAACAGGGGCTTATTTTCCATCCCGCGGCTTAGGCCTCGGTCTGGATCTGCCGCCGTACCGCAGTCACTGTCCACAATCATATGTCCGGTTGTGTGGCTCCTCGTGGAGTTATATGACTGTGGACTTGGTCTCATGGACAAACACTCTCATGATGTTAGGTGCTACTGCCAGGGGCAGGGTCATTGGACATTGAAATTAGAAGGATTCGGCCAAACCAGTTCACTGGAGCAACCAGAGCAACACCTGGGACGGCACGATATTGCCTGTTTGTCCATCATTTCCATATTGGGACACGGATGGAACTCATGATGGAGACCGCGGAGGTGTTCTTTATCTCAACTGGGTTAGGAGTTACCTCTTTGGGAGAGAGGACTGCTGTATGAGTCTGAGACTACTCCGTACGCAGTCTTCAAAATGGTCTAGACAGGAGATACACCTTACTTGTAGACATGTCCAGCGGTTAACTGTCAAAACACCGCGTGGTAGGGACAGCTCCGTGACACAAATAGTAAAAGACAAAGTGCTGACTCGAGCTGTGATGGCCAAGGGAGAAGGCACTCAGGGGTAATTATTGAATCTAGTTTAGACTAATAGCCACTGCTTTACTGCCTGGACTTGCAGGCACCAAGTATATACCTCCTCACGTGCTGCAGTCAGCTGTTCGTCCTGGTTTATAGTTTGCTCAGAACTTCTAACGCTGAATCGGTATCCACCAGATGCAGAGTACAATTAGTATTCTTCAGGTTGGTTCAAAGTTCAGTCCGACTCAAAGGTTAAATGGGACTCACCCAATCCTTCGAACATCCTGAAGCGGCGTGTTTCATACTGCCTCTATGGAGTAGCTACTTAGTTCACTCCACCCACCCATTGGTATTCCTCCATGATGCCTGATATTCGACATTGTCTAGTTTTCGATGGACCGCTCATCGGGGCACTTTGGTCTCGCAAAGGCTGATAATCGATCGTGGTTGTGGACAAGGTGGGGTCCTTGTCCACAATCATCCGCAGAGACGGGATCGAAATCGACAGTCATCACCAAACGAACTGTGGAACTAGGAAAGCCGCTTTAGGTCCCAGACAGCCGGTACGATATGTGCAGAATTATGCTGTATATTGTCGTGCACAGGGATGCAGATTGTCTACACTTCCTGGAGACAGATCTGAGGGATATTCTGTTACTATATTGACCTCCGTACCGCCATCTTCATTGCCTTGACCCAATGAAAGGTATGGGTGATTCGGTTCATGTTCGACATACAGGTCTATGCACACTGTCTATGTTATTTCTTGATGATTTCTATGGCTCAGACTGGATGCTCCTTTACCTCAAGCACGGAATTGTTCTTCCAGATGCAGATGTAGGAGTCACCTCTTGTGCAGAGTGGATGACCACTGTGAATGCTGTTGTAGAACTGCTCAACCGAGGTGCTGAACTCACAAATCAAAGGCTTCAAAGCTGGCAGCAATAGCATTGTTCGACTCTGCAGTCTGCACGTTCACTCCTCCACTTCCGCCCCACCAGTCCACCCTTCTTCTGTCCATTGGTTCTTCAGTGCGACGGCTTGTACACTTCTGCAGGGGCCGGCATATGGCTATGTCATGAACGTCCATTGGCCAATCCAGTCGGGGACCTGACAGACTGAACGTCCTTCTCAGTGCCCGTCATCGGACTGGGAGTGGGGGAAATATTACACTTCCCCAGTGGTTGGTCCGGCCTTATGGATGTACGATTACTTGAGTTTGCCAGTTGCCGTGCAACTCCACTGATCGTGCCGGGCTCACTGGATAATTAGGTATGATTGACATGATCCGCCCCGTGCAATTGTCAATAATGACGCGTTCGTTGAGTTTCTATTTCCTTTTTTTCTCCCAGAAGTATTGGCCAATGACCATAGGGCTGGTATCTGGAGGCGAGCATCCAGGTGCTGCTGACTCTGCACAGATGCCCAATGCTACAATACAGAGCGGAATGCAGTTCTAGTGACAAGGGTTACTAATTATTTAAGCTTGTTATACTGAATGGCATGCTCCCCTGTCGTCAACGTGGACTCATTCATTAAGGTTGAAGCCAAACGAGGCTTGAATAATAACAGGGGTTCTGTTCAGGGCTGTTCAGCAATCTGCGATCGCTGATTCTAGTCCAAGTCCGACCGAAACAATGTCAATCAAAACTGTGGTGAGTGAGTTTGTTTCCGCGCTTGCATATCACATTCTGCAGGTCCATTCTGCACAAAGTACTGAATATGAAGTTCGACTTTACAGGAAACCGATTACATTTCTCCTGTTCCTGTCACTTGCTGAAACTTGGAGTCGGGGTGCTGCGGAGTCGGCAAGTCTAGATGGCTGACAGGCTGAAGCCGAGGCCAGATTGTTCCTGCGAGATTCATCACGTCGGAATGTCCTCCAATGATAAGACTCATCAACACAAGACCTCGTGCAGATGGTCGCCTCGTTCCTGGTGATCACAGCCTGTCGGGACACGGTTACCCGATGCAGACAACCCGATGCACCATGCATGCTTGATTGCTAAGGTGGCTGCAGAATGGCTTCGGATATAGCCTAGTATTTTGGCCATCTGCATCTTCAGCCTTCCGATTTCTGGCGTCTGACTCGACAGCGACGGCTGGCGCGCTCTCCTTTCACGTGCACACGTCGATCGGTGTGATAGAAACGAAGAGGCTGCAGGACGGGGCTTGTCAAATCTGCAGTTTGCACTCGCACTAAGCACTTAGTTTGAAGTAGCCAAATCAAGTCAATTTGGCAATTGGCAGCTTTGATTTTGCTGCCGCGTTATGCATGCTGTGGAGCCTAGTGTCTCGTGCGGCGGAACTAGCTGTCATATTGACTATTGACTGAATTGACAAGTCAGCTATAATTTCATGCATCATCTGGATAACGTCTCGGCGTAGCTATTCTTCTGTCCAATATTAATTCGATAGCTACAGCTCAGTCTGATTCTGGGCTGTAAACCTCATATATGCTGTATACTGCATCTGCATCTGCATCTGCATCTACCTCTACCTTTCGTAGTTGTATATTTAGCAATAGCAGACTGGAGTCATAAGCAGAACAGATCACAATATCATTATACAATAGTTTCTTTCAATCTCCATTCTTGAAATCTGCCCAATGCACGAGACGGAATATAGTCTACATTGCTCATTGACGGAGAAATGCATCCTTCGCATTCCTCCAGCCACAATCAGGCCGGGGCACCTTGCCCTCACAGACTCTCAGTTATACGCGCTCACTTCACGGTCGACAATTGAATTTCGATACTGCTTATAGTGTCTGATTCACAGACATCCCATTACTAAAGGGACTCATCCATCACCGTACAGAATACAAAGTACGGAGTATCCGTAGCTGTAGCTGACCACAACCCGCGGAGGTTGTAACTACCTAATAACCGCATCAAGGGATAAGGTACCATCACCGGCCAACCCACCCCATCCAACACAAGACACAAAAAAGAAAAGGACAAACGCGTCGATCCTCGCGTAGCGCATACCAGGCCCAACCTCACTGTGGACAATTGACACACAGACGGGGGTGCATATATCACCCCCCCGGCAACACGACCAACATCCTCATCCTCATTTCTTCTTGACCGTAGTCAACCCACAGGCTAGCAACTTGTACATGATATCGATCCCACCATGGAACTAAAAATAAAACCCCACCTATCACTCCTCCTCCTCCTCCTCTCCGTGGCCATCGCCTGGGCAGCCCCCATCCAAAGTCCGATTTCGACCCTCCACACCCGCCAGGAACTAGGACCAGAAGCAGATGCAGAAGCAGAAGCAGAAGCCGAACCAGAAGCAGAAGCTCTGGACTCGCTGCTGCCATCGCCGTTTGATTCACCATTGGACTTGCCGTTGCCTCCGTTGCCTAAGCCCGAGCCTCTAGATGTCGATAGCATGCTTGCGAATTCGCCGCTTAGTGACTTTTACAAAATGATCAAGGAGGAGGTTAAAGGTATGACACCCGCTTGGTTTGCCCACGGGTATGTGGCCGCTGATTGCTGTTTGCTGATGCAGTGTTTAGTTGATTTGCCGAATATGAGGCATAAGAATCGGCCTGTATGAGCAGGTCTGCACGGAACTGGGTGAAGTGACGGGCAGGGTGGAGGTTATGGTGGGTTTCCTTTATATAAGATTATAATTTACTTGGTGTTAAGAGGTGCTGTCTTGCCTTCTAACCTGTCTTTCTTGTTTTTGTATATGTTTGCTAATACATTCTGCAGGTCTCCTTGGGCTGGAGTTGGTTTGATCGGGTTTACTGTTGGTGGTTGGGTCTTTCATTTCGCTCGGTGAAAAGGATTTGGGGTGTATCATAGTCCAATGAACGGTACAGGATGGTCAGGGTCCTTGCCGGCGTTGGCGTTTTTATAATGGATTCAGTTTCCTCCTGCATAACTTAGATCACTGTATACCTAGAACATCCCCTCCATATCCAGATCCAAAAACTCCGGGTTCCCAACCGCCATATCCGCCGCATTCAGTACATCGTCAATACTCGTGTCAAGCCCCGTCCCAGACGAATCTAGCCCCGCTGCCGCCGCCGCATTGTCAATCATGCGATGGATGTTCTCTGCATCGTCGGGTCCGACTCCATCGTCGGCGGCCCCCGCGGCATCCAGCTCCATCTGGCCGGCGCCCACACCCACACCAACACCCCCCAGCTGCATGTTCTGGATGATGTTGTTGACATCGAGATTAGGAACCTGAGACGGCGGCGCCAGCAGCGCGTTGACCCGCCGGTACAGCCGCACGATCACCTCCGCGCGCAGGGGGTCCTTCTCCGAGATCTTGGGCACGTTCTCGTGCTGCAGCGCCAGCACGTCGCGCAGGGTCAGGATCCCGCACCGCGGCAGCGCTTCCTTGTTCGGGTCCACAGGCTGGTGGCTGTTCTGCTCGACAGAAAAGGTCTCCGCCATGGGCGCGCAGATCAGCGTCGCGGCCAGGTCCAGCGCCAGGGGGCCGTTGCCTGCCTCGGTCTGGAGCTTCAGCTCCTCGATCAAGGCGGGAAACACGCGCGACGCCCCCAGCATCCGCACGCCGGCGATCAGCTGGCGATGCGTGTACGGAGGAGGTGCCATGCTGACCTCTGGGTTTGTGCTCCATAGCACCAGGGACTGGAACGTGCTGCGGATGCTGCCTAGCAGGCCGCCGCCGGAATGCGTCGTCCAACTCTCCAGTTCGGAGCGGTGGCTGCTGCCCACCCGTTGGAACGATAGGCAGGGCTCCAGGGAGTCGAGGATCGGTTTGATATCGGTGCGCGACGGGTGTCGCGTGCGGACATCTTTGAGCTGCTCTTCCAGCGTGCGAGCAGTGATGTTCAGCACGGTCCGGTGGATCTCTCTGGCTTCGCCAGAGATCGAACTCGGATTCACCAAGGAATGTAGCGCCTTTAAGGGGATCGAGGGGTCGAGTTCCGTCTCCCAGATATGGTTCCCCAACCATGTCAGCGCGAAGATGAGAGACGGTAAGAGAAACGGCTCGAGCAGATCTACTCATGTCAGTATCTTTCCAGTAGTCCATTAGTCCAGACCAATTAACATACATTCAAAGCCCCCTTTCAGAGTATCAAACTCGAGCTTTCCGGTCTCACATGCCTCCAGGCTCTGACTGAACAGTGTAGCCACAAGCAGATAGAACTCCTGTGGACTGCACGCCGACATGGTCTCCTCACTAATGCCTTCGGCGATGAACAGAGCTGCAATCCAGGAGCCCAGGTTCTTGTTCTGTTTCTCATCCAGAGCATCGAGTTTCTGGCTGCAGGATCCTCGCTCGAGCAGTCTGAGCACAAAGGAATCATTACTTGAGATCCCCAGATCGGCTGGTCGCAGATCAAATCGGTACTTGAAGGCCAGCACAAGCAGCAGAATACTTCCAAACTCATCGTACACCGGTTGATTCTCGCCTTGATCCTCGTCCCAGTGCCACGAGTCCAGTAAAGCGCAGAGCGGCTGCAGAACCTGCTTTGGGTTTCGGAAAATCAAAACCACGTCCAGCGCCTGAGGCCGCCGAGATAGCGAATTGCAAATGTTCTTCAATGTCATGCTTTCTTTCTGGCTGCAGAGATTATGCATGACCTGTCTTCGTTAGCCGACACCGTGCCAATCAAATTATGACGCAAGGACAAACCTCTGTGATTGCGCCAATGATCGCTCCTGCATTTCCCTCCATAGACTCAATCTCGTTGATCAACTGCTCCGCACGTTCAGGATTGGCGTTGATCTGAGACACCAGTTCGTCCTTGTTATACCCCACAGGAAGAGTTTGCATGGGATTCTCACCCAACAAGCGTTCTATGCTGGATTCGGGTATCAGTTTGTGCGAGGCACAGGCGAACAAAAATTCTTGCCGCACGTCGGACAGGACCGTGTTGCCTTGCATTTCGAACATCTGAGAAAATGACGGGAAGGTGTTGGGGTCAAGTCGGCTCAGAGCATGACTGATGCACATTTCCATCGGGATGGAGACCATGGTCGACGCTAACATGGCTGCAAAGAACGCGGGGAGCTTGTTGACCAAGAAGGAGCGAAAGACGAACATCGTTCGACTGGATTCATTGCGATACATGCCGTTTGACAGGACGTCAAAAGCAGCGGTGAGGATTTCCTCGATGAGAGCTTCGTAGTGTCCCTACATATGTCAGTCGACCCTATCTTACCGGGACGGCACGGTACCTACTCCGTATCGATTGGCGAGATAGTTGATCAGCATACCATCATCCACTAGGGGCCGGCCCACGAGCTAAAAGGTCAGCTTTGTGCAGCCAATCACCAAAAAGAGATACCTACCATCGCATTAATAAAGACGTAGAGACCTGCTCTCGAGTTGATCACTGGTCCATCCATGACGGACGCCTCAAATTGCAGAGCGTTGACATTCATGTTCTCCATCATTGGAACATCCAAGGACTTTGGCGCCCGTTCCCCGTACAGATTGAATTCCTTTTGGAGACCATCCAACCTGTTACGCAGAGGTAACGACACCTCAACGCAGAGGGGGAGATATGCCGAGAGCGCTTGGCCCAGCTTGACCTTTAACCCTGCAGCGTGTGAGATTAACTTAGCTCTCAGGAAGTGATGTGACATACCTTCATGAGACTCGGCTGAAAGAACCTCTAATCCCTTTCCGGTTCCAGACAGAGCAGCGAGGAGAATGCCCAACGATTCGAACAGCGACACCACATCCGGCGAACTCATCATTCCACTCGAGTGTTGACCGGGATCGAAATGACTGTTGTGCCACGAGACAACCGCATGGATCCAGTCAATAATAGAAAAGAAAATTGCGATAGCTTCTGCGTTAGTTTTGGGAGTACTTCCCGTTGATACAGAAAGCATGGCATCTTGGATGACTCGAATATCAGTCATCAAAGTATAGCATTTGGAACCGTCTTTGCCCTCTGACGTAGGCAGTTGCGGCTTATCATGTATAGACGAATATTTCAAAAGAGAGGTCAGCACAGTAGACGTTCTGACTCTGCTCATTCGGCACAGGCAGTCTATGTAGAGCGGGAGTAGTGGATCCCACTTGATGCGGGACTCGGACCGAGTCTGAAGCAGTGCATCAAGCAATGCAGTTTCTGCAATCGGACACTTCTGGAACAGCAGTTTTGACAGATTTCTGAACTCGCTGGCATCGATTCGATGTATCAAACATTGATGGAAGAATGTTCCCCATTGAACCGGGGAGGTCATATTCTGGGAAGGTTCAATCATCCTGGCTTAAATTCAAACATAGCAGACACGAGATGATTATCTATAAATAAGCATTTGATCATCCACGCTGGTTCGTGGGAGACATTTTGCTGACTCTTATACAGGTCTGGAGTATGTGGTGGAAACTTGAGCGTCATTATTTGTTTGGCTGGAAGGGCGAGTCACATGATAACTGTCACATGACAGGACAGGACAACTGAGGTGCTTGTCATTGTATAGATCAACCATAGAACAGATCAACAGAGCAGTGAGTACGAAGGTAGCGTCTCTGGAAGGGTTAGATGAGTGTTCATGAGTGCCAAATGCATCGGCATCTTTAGTAATGTATTAAAGTAAGTGTTTTACCAAAAGAAACCTAGAATATTTGCATCTATATTTTTGAAACTGAGGCATCAGCACTATAATAGCCATGCACGATCAATGCTTAATACTAGCTATAAATCACCAATCAACATAGTAGAGAACACTACCCTAAGACGATAGCAAAGTATCTTGTACTCTGGACCCTCCCATCAGGAGATTCCTCATGTCGAGGCTAGCAAACCCATGAAGTCCAGTGATGTTCCCAGTCGTAAGGTACCCAACGCGCGTAAAGACTACCTACACACCCATGTTGTAATATTGGAAAAATTTGCAGAATAAGTTGCAAAGAACATACTCGACAACTATTCAGAGTATTTGCATGTCGACCAAGAAACTAGAAGATCCCCATAGTCACTAACATCTGTAATCCCCAGCTAAGCACAAGATTGGCTCATGACTCCCGATCTAATAAAACCTCCGGACAAATAATATCTCGGATCAGCCAGATGCTCGCACTGGGGCTAATCTAGTCCTTTGCTCCCCGCCCAATCATGCGTTGATATGGACTTGCCTCTTTCAGTCCTGTAACTGACCTGCAATTGGAATTATCTAGAACTATCAACTATGGAGTAGACTCCAATGCAAAGCCTATGAGTGACTTGCATGCCCAAACACGGGACGCGGCCCACATTCTCACTACGGAATAGGTAGGTCGTCAACAATCAAGCAATCAGTGGTGATACCTAGGTAATGTTCAGAATTGGGTGTGAATGCGTGGGATACTCGGCGTAATTTGCAAGTCTTATGCAACACAGTCCTAGTTATTAGCATGCCATGACTCTGTGTATGCCATCTCCGCGGAGATTGGAAAATGAAGGAAGATAATTCCGAATAATCAGGAACTTCATGTACATCAGTACAAGACGGGTGAAGCCTGCAGGGCCCTAGTGGGGGATCCGAATCGAGGCATTGAAATGTTTTACACGTACTCTGGGGAGGGGCACTTCATCCTGTATTTCGGCCGATACGTGGAATTTCAACCTAGATAAATTAGACGGGTAATTCTGTAGACAGGTAAATCTTGGTCTTATTATGCAATTCTGTCCAAAGGTGCAATATTGCGTGAAGTGGCACATATCTTGCAAACCTCTGCGTCAACTTTTGGTAACATCAATACCACCACTGTATTTAATCATTAAAACTGCTGGACCCGCCATTCAGCTAGCCACTCAACTGATGCCACTGGTTGGTTGCATTGCTGAGCTATTAATATTGCAAACTCTCAAGCCTGGAAGACTCAAACACCCCTAACCACGGAACAGTGAGATAGAGTCTAGGTCGCTAGACGCCCGGTCCAACATGTTGAATACCAGGTAAAGATTAACCAAGGCCAGATCATACCTATACATCGTATTCTCCTGAGCACTGATGATGCAGGCTACACTCAAGCAGGTATCTGTAGTCAAAATTCCGCCCGAAATCAAGTGGGTAATTGAAAACCAGAGCGCATCTCGATAGCCCTACGGCCCCTACCGCCACCAGAGTCCCATTCTTCTCCACAAGCAAACCAAGGAATTGACTGAGTCCCCTCCCACGCCGCTCCCTGGGGGCGTCGTAATCACCGGTCACTGAGACAAACCGGTGGGGTCTCAGGTCGAGGAGTAATTGATGGATCGGACAGCCTCGAAAATCTGCCCTGGAAACTTGAGCAATAGTTCCATAATCCTTCTCCCAGATCCAGACGCGTCCGCCGTAAAAGGCATGGCTCAGGGGGTCTGGTCCGGAAAACACCCCGTGGCCATAGCTTACCACAGCCCTCGAACAATGAATTAATTCTGGCTGTAAATCTTCATTCAGGAGAAGTCCTGTGCATTCTCCAAAGACTCAGTCGGGCTGGATCTACACAATGACGAAGCATTACATAGAAGAAATATTTCGAGAATCAGTTGTCTCGGTCGTCGGTGAACGTGCCATAGGGAACAAACCTAGGCGCGGGAAGCTACCTCGAACTCTCAATGTTATCTTCTTTTCACACATCGGGAGTGTCGTTTCACAAGAATGATGCAAGGTAGTGTAGACGAAGCACATCGGTTCTCTGTCGCACTCCAAGATAAATGTATGATCAGTGTGTATGGTCATCGTCTCTTGGCGAGGTCCAACTTCACTCGGTCGAACGAGTCTGTTGTGTATGATATAACACCTTTTGAAGGGTAATAATCTCAAAGACGTTATTCGATGGGAACGTAACATCGGACATTATCACCGTGGAGGTCACCCTCCTGAGCTCCGAGGACACGAAATATGTGAAGAGGAATCTCGGAGAGCATCAGGAGCCCGGGGTCCCACCATCCAATCTTCCATTGCAAGCCACTCACTCCAACTTCTCTCCGCGGCCTCGATCTCGGAATCCACCGTCCCTTGCAGGGGCCGCAGGAAGGGAATGGTTTCCAAAGGAGGCATATCGTAATCTCTCTTAACGGCAGCCCAGCCGCCGCTCTTCGCAGCGAAGAGATAGTTGCGACGTTCCTGTTCGTGGAGATATCCAACGCCTGCGGTCCAGTCATCGCCGAAGAATCCTTGAAGGACCCCTGGAGAATCCATGCCCGTGGCTACTAGACGTCGAATATAGGGGATGAGTGACACAGAGGGGGCCGGATGCGGGGACGACTCTGAGACAGAAGACGGCAGTCCTGCAGAAGGGGTTGATGCTTTGCTAGAAGAGCTGGAGACAGGATGCGGTATTCGTTGGAAGGGTAGACGAATGTTCAAAAACGCGCACAGTGCTTGGACGGTGACACTATGTTGTGCATGGTCTAGGAAGTACCGCTGGCAGCTCTGGTAGTGGGGGTACCACTCGAAGATATCGAAGGTGCCATGCGCTGCTCCCTGGGACGACCCAGAGAGGTCAATTATAGTAGCGTGATCGAATTGCTGAGCGGAGTCCATTTTGGCGGCCCCAGACAAGGGAGTTGACTGATCGGAAGGATTTCTGTGTAGAGAGTACCCGGCTTAGCTCTAGGTCCCTAACTAGCCATTGATCTGCTGGTCTTCGAAGAGACGAAGGGAATTGCAAGAAGCTGCCACTGGTGATGATCTTTGCGCTTCCGGGCGTTTCCAGGAAACGCTCAGCTAGACGTAGAGCGGAGAGGGACAGAACAAACGGGGGAGAGAATTACTTGTTCACAAAGACACTCCTACCTCGGCGGATCAGGAGAGAGACCCTTCGTCGAGGAGACTCAGAGGGGGAAGATGTGGAGCGGAATAGGTTTCTAATGGCAAAACCTAGGCTTTTACCTTGGCCGGAATCGTTATCAGACATCTGCTAAGTGTGCTCCATCTAGAGACAAGATGATCTCTAGCTTATGCCATTAATGTAGTCGAACCGAGATTATTGAAAATCGAGTGTGTAGCGGGGAAACTGAGCCGACGAATGCTTCGGGGAGGACCGACCCATCGAGAACAGGAAACAGAAAGGACTATAAGTATATGTCGAGTAACAAATCGTTGCAACCAGGAAGACCAGGAAGAAAAGAGAGAGAGAAGAAGAAATTGATGACAAGGGAGGCTGCGTGGGAAAAAAAGAAGCGGAGCTGGGACTCGCACTTGTATAACTAACCAGTTGAGAGCGAACAGAGCTGGAACGGGTCTACCCGATCAAGCAATTAGGACTGTTTATTTGAGGGCCTAATATAGAACACTAAGTCCCTAAAATATTATTCGACCATCGAGACAGCTATCGTTCCAACGATTCCATTTTCCGAGTACCTCTCTACATGTGGTTGATTAGAATTTTTATTGAGAAATGACAGGCCATAGCTAGCAAGGAAAACGACGGACGGCAGTTACAGCAGTTGATTGCACTGAGACATAGTAATTCGATTCAGATTGATCGGAAGGAGACACTGGTCCATTGGACGTGGAGGCTCAGATCGATGCGAATCGAATCAGTGGATGCAAATGGGGGTGACCAGTGGCGAAAGAGCCGTGTTCATCGCGTGTCCATTCACTCCTGCTGGTGGATCCTAACAAATTGGCCCGGATCAGAAATGAAACATCTCTGTCCAGCATCTGGAAGCGATGATAAAGGAAGGCATTTCTATGGCTCAGACCCGGCCCCAAGGATCAATTGGACGAAACTGTATTCACAGGTTACCTAGAATTACCCTGTCTAGGTTGACTTTTCCGACTGGCTTTCTCACGTTCTGGTTGGGTGTGTGACTGCTATTTGCAAAATTTTGGGACTGGTACCCTGGTAATACCAAACTTACCCATGCCTGTACCTGAGCCGACCTCCAACCTAGGTAAGGTAGCTCCTTCCCATTGGAGGGATACGGAGGGAAAGTTGATACTTACCTACCAGGCGCTCGACGGCCCCTGTTTCAAAAGCAGCCTCCAAGATCTGAGATCGTCCAATCTAATCGATTATATTTGAACACTTAAAATAACCTTGATAGTATCTAATTCACTCTGTCCATGACAGCCCCAGATTTTTCCTTTTGGGTTCCTTAAACGCCTACGAGTCATTGGGCGTGCGGAAGAGCCGCCGACATTTGCCAATGGCTAGAGATGCCTCTGGTAACTCAATCACTTCTCGAGACGCAATCAGCGGTGAGCATCTCAATACGAATCCCTGTAGCCGACCAGACTCAAGGACTTCACTTCTACCTCTAGCCATATATCCGGCCTGAACCGAACGACACATCATTTCTCAGCTCTCTATCGGAAATGGATTTGTCACACTGTGCATGACGTACCAATCTTCCACATCACCCATAATTCCCTAGGATAGGCCTGAACAGTGAACCTGCAATGGACATTGCCTTGAGCCTATGATAACAGTTTATTGCTGTTAATCACTGTTATAGCCAGTTGATCGGGTTTACCCGCATTCGCTTCCATACGTCTGACGACAACACGTCTATCCCAAGTAGTAGAACCGCACATTCATACCCAGCAACACGAAGGTAATCAGGAAATGTTGAGATGAGCGGTGAGAGTGATACATCACCACGACGTCTACAATGCAAGTAATATGCGCCAAGCCGGAAATATCTTTCCAGCAGAGATTTGTTCCCCATAGTAGTGCAAAGCAGCTTCTAATAGTTCTAGCTCCGGTCCCGTCCTTGCGGGTGGGACGTGGCCATGCTTCTGGAATATCGGTGAGAATGTCTACTCCAGTTTGAGAGCCATCCTTCATACCATAATAGGCATTCTCTGCGAATGGCTTTAGAGCCAGGTTGCTATATAAATGATTGGTCGTTGTGCAGGAAAAGGAGATATGCAGGTTTACCGTTATTGTACAACGCAATCCGCTATTCAGTTAGTTATGCCCTACCCTGATATATGTATTTCAGACCGATCAGACTGATCACATCGAGCAGATTCCCTAAGTATGCACGAGCTCCAATAGTGGGCCGTTAGGCCGCGCGATTCCAGGAATCTACCTGCATGAAGCGATCACCTACATTCTACTAAATAGTGACAGCTCTGGGACTCGACACTGGGTACGTTGAGTCACCGGTCAGTCTATCGAAGACCATATCGACAATCACTACCTAGATTCGATAAAACAATAACGCTTCATGCATGGTCCACGGGTGTAATATATTTCAGGCGGTTGAGTTGCAAATTACGGATACCTACAATACAGTACCGAGATTATTACCGGACCAACCAGGAACCACGGTCTTCCTCTTCACTAGAGAAGTTTGTTAAGTACCTTGCGATCATGGACTTAGACAATGACATCTGTCCATTGAGGGCTCTGGTAGGAACACACGGCCTCAGCTCTGCATGGATGTTAAACTCGGAGACACCGATACTGACGCCGCAGGATCTGCAATACGACGACACAGCCACAGGATCGTGGCTCGCACAGGTGGCTCGTGCATCATCAACTGTACCCATCAAAGCCAATACTAGACTACAAGGCATGCGGACGTTGTACACAGTACCCCTTAGTCTATGGAGTGGAGATGACATATTCACAGTTCTGGTGATATTATTCCCACGTCTCTATCAGAATTGCAGTGGACATCCCTGCAACAATGCTGCATCGAGCTGCGATTGAGCAGTATATGTAGCAATGAGATTGTCCATTGCAATATCCGCTACTCAATTGGCCTACGGGGAGAATCATTCCTTGTTTTGTATGCGGACGGATTGGAACCCAGGGGTTGGGTCGCATGAATGCGCCACCTCGTACCTGGTCGATAGACACTTGCGCAATGAGATTGGCGTACATCGAGGTCTCAGCTCGGTTCACTCCTTACTGAGCGAGGAATAGGAGGATCGACAGGATGACGCGGTAGGAAGACTCGACTGTGTCTCCGTACATCGTAGAGCTGCAAATAGATACTGGCGGTCACTCGATGTGTCTATGAGGATATGATAGGTATTATTATTGCGTCGAAATGCGGTTGTGTGGAAGGATATGAATACAGGATTGTCAATAGTCTACATGTCCTTCCCATGCTGCTCGATCAGGCTCGCATGGCAGTGGGCTGTATTGCCATGCTATGGACTGTCGGCGCCCCGTCAGTACCTGTTTCGGCCGAAATGGGTGGTGAAGGGGTGAGTGATCCAGTTATCTGCGTCTAGGGGCATGCATAGCAGAGTAGGAATGATGCAATGATCATTGCTTTGAACTCATATGTGACATGTCATGTCCACGCCCCTATTGCAGGCCTTGGATCTGCTGGTTCTATTGTAATATCCTCAAGGAAGAAGAACAAATAGTCGAAGAGATCGGATACGTCCAACTGCACTCTATTTCCGTGCTCCTTACTTCGCTAATAGTCTGACCCTGTTACCTGGTAAGGCGATGCATTAGACAAGAGCTTGGCATGTGATCCTCCAGTACGGCGTAACATATGGAGCAGTCAGGTGGAGATGGTTCGTTAGAAGGGGTCAGTATTGTGGTATGAGCTAGAGATTATTCGACCTCGAGAACATCAGACAGAAGTACTTGATCAAATCTGAGCAGTATGCTGTAATAGGGATAAGCGAGCAATCAAGAATAGTTCATCTTGAAGCGTTGTACGATGAGGTTGGGGATCGTCAATCAAATGCCGCGGAAGGGAAGAAATGCTGATATATGGGGGGAAGGGGAACTATCTAATGTAAGACCAAACTTCGGAGAACGAGACTTACTCCGGAGTAGCTGCCTAAGGCATCAAAATTACTCCATAGGAGCCAGACAATCTTCCATCTTGGCGCCCATAGTCCGATCTATCCGAGAGCGGAGTTGACACGAGTCCCACGAAGACTGCTATGTTGCATTTGCATTTCATTTACCCGCCCCAGGCGACATTGCAGTGTCTGGCAGTCTGATTCTGGCACTCACCCGGTCACCGATGAGGTCTTATATGGCAATTCAAATTTCCCTGCGTGAAAAGGTGATATGCGAGGATAATACTCTGGACAAAGCCGTCTCGGCCGTATGATCGCGGTGCAAGCCCAACCCCACGGGATGCGGATGGCCCACGCTTCACCGGTAGACCGGGGAATCCCGATCACAGTGTTCCATCTATGATTTTCCCCCAATTAGGAGTACTTTGCTTATTCTGCAGAATAACTACACATACTTTCCTGGAAACGCAATTCAATGTTGATTACTTAGGAGTACAAAGAGGTTGGATACCCTTCCTCATTGTGTGGGCGGCTTTCCGCCTAGACACAAAATCACCACATCGGATCGATTTCTCCCGATAGCACTTTATTATGGAGTAAGGTAGCAATGAATCAGACGAGGGGTACTTTGTTACCTAGAACTAAAGGCGGCAGACGAGCTGTAGACTAAAGCGGTTAGTGGCAGCTGATAATCAGGTAAAACGATCAGATAAGATTTCTGATGGGGTCTGTGGAACCGCCAGGGACGCAACCTCATTGGGTTATTCCACACGTGATGTGCTGACAGATCACAGATGTGGTTGGTGTGAGTCAGTGGCCACCAAAGCTTGGCATAGCTGGACGGTCGCTAAATCTCCTTAGCAATTCTTACGGCTGGAGAGATAAGAGAATGGGGTTACGGAGTAGAATTATCCGATCCTGTCAATAATAATAATCAGCAATTTCCAAATCAAATCCCATAACGCCAAAGATATGGAAGGACAAAATCTCTGACCGGTGGCCACACCCACGATGATTTCCCGGAACCCGAAAGCGGACAGGCTTGGGCGGGTTTCCGCCGATAGATAAGCAGCCTGCAATCTGTGACCTTAAAGTATCGAATAACACTTACCTCCACCCGAACTTCGGAAGTTTCCCCTGTCCAATCACCGTCCTTTTTCTTTTGTTCTGGCAGTGTTTCCTCCCAATCCCGGCCTTGTATGCCGGCAATTCTACTGCTGATCTCGACCTCTCGTTGGTCCCTGCACTATCGGTATGCTGTCCTCCCACTCGTCCGACTCCGGCATCCTTCTTTCGCCGTCCTCCGCTGCCCCTCGCAACCCCTCCTACTGTGTCGTCCATCTCCAGCATAAATACATCTCCACGTCTCTTGTTCTTCGCTTCTTTCTCGCTCATTCATCTCATCATCTCTTCCCTTCCTATTGTCTCTTCCCATAGACTGTTATTCGACAGTCGCCACTTGACTGACCTATACCAGAGACAATCCATCGAACTATATTCAAAATGTCCAACCTTCCTCACGAGCCCGAGTTCGAGCAGGCTTACAAGGGTGTGTTACACAATCTTAGATTTTGATGTGGCTTCAGGATGATCTAACAATTAAATACAGAGCTTGCCTCGACCCTTGAGAACTCGACTCTGTTCGAGAAGAACCCTGAATACCGCAAGGCTCTCGCCGTTGTCTCCGTCCCCGAGCGTGTGGTTCAGTTCCGTGTCGTCTGGGAGGATGACAACCACCAGGTCCAGATCAACCGTGGATTCCGTGTCCAGTTCAACTCCGCTCTTGGTCCCTACAAGGGTGGTCTCCGTTTCCACCCCTCCGTCAACCTGTCCATCCTGAAGTTCCTTGGTTTCGAGCAGATCTTCAAGAATGCTCTGACCGGCCTGAACATGGGTGGTGGTAAGGGTGGTTCCGACTTCGACCCCAAGGGCAAGTCCGACAACGAGATCCGTCGCTTCTGCGTGGCCTTCATGACCGAGCTGTGCAAGCACATCGGTGCCGATACCGACGTCCCCGCCGGTGACATTGGTGTCACCGGTCGTGAGATCGGTTTCCTCTTCGGCCAGTACCGCAAGATCCGCAACCAGTGGGAGGGTGTCCTCACCGGCAAGGGCGGCAGCTGGGGTGGTTCTCTGATCCGTCCCGAGGCCACCGGCTACGGTGTCGTCTACTACGTCGACCACATGATCAAGTATGCCACCAAGGGCGCCGAGTCCTTTGCCGGCAAGCGCGTCGCCATCTCCGGTTCCGGTAACGTCGCTCAGTTCGCTGCTCTCAAGGTCATCGAGCTCGGCGGTTCCGTCGTCTCCCTGTCCGACAGCAAGGGCTCCCTGATTGTCAACGGCGAGGGCAGCTTCACCCCCGCCGAGATCGACATCATCGCCCAGCTCAAGGTCGACCGCAAGCAGCTGTCCGAGGTCGCTACCACCGAGGCCTTTGCCTCCAAGTTCAAGTACATCGAGGGTGCCCGCCCCTGGGTCCACGTCGGCAAGGTCGACGTCGCCCTCCCCTCCGCCACCCAGAACGAGGTCTCCGGCGAGGAGGCTCAGGCCCTGATCGACGCCGGCTGCAAGTTCATCGCCGAGGGCTCCAACATGGGCTGCACCCAGGCCGCCATCGACATCTTCGAGGCTCACCGCCAGGCCAACCCCGGCGCCGCCGCCATCTGGTACGCCCCCGGCAAGGCCGCCAACGCCGGTGGTGTCGCCGTCTCCGGCCTCGAGATGGCCCAGAACTCCGCCCGCATCAGCTGGTCTGCCGAGGAGGTCGACTCCCGCCTCAAGGGCATCATGGAGTCCTGCTTCCGCAACGGTCTCGACACCGCCGTCAAGTACGCCACTCCCGCCGAGGGCGTCCTTCCTTCCCTGGTCACCGGTAGCAACATCGCCGGTTTCACCAAGGTTGCCGAGGCCATGAAGGAGCAGGGTGACTGGTGGTAAACATATCACCCCTTTTCCAAGATTATGATGACGACTTTTTCTGAGCGATTACTCCTTTTCTTTTTTTTCTACTTTCTTCTCTTCTGGTTGATCCCAAGTGCATTGAATTTGGACGATAGAGGCGCCGGGTTTCGGGTGTTCGGATTTCATTCTTGTATAAACTTCTCATGATCTAGAGCATTAGCATATATCATGATTCAATATATACCATTATCAAAATTCTCTTCAAATCCTTCAAATTCACATATTGGATTGGAATCTTTACTCGAAAATTCTGCAGTCGTATCGGTCGAAGATCCCTTGGACCTTGCTTGCTGTGTTCTCAAATGAAAAGAATTAGATTAAGACATGTATCATTAGTACTGGAATATATTACAAGTAAATGTCGTTAGCGGTCTTCAGATACCAGACACCATCCCTCATCTACCCGTGAGCAAATACTGACAAAACTGCCGCCCTCAGGTATCGAATATACATATATGTACTCCGTGAACATATGATAGCCCCATTGTCACTCGGAACACCGTCGCTAAATGCTCAAAAAAGGAATTAAACAAGACTATAAGAGATTTTTTGTTCCAAATCGACCAAGGTTGGGTATCATGCGGGATAACGGAAATGAAAGAAAAAAAATTATACAAGTCGTCATGATTCCGGCCACGGGGCGAGGTCGTGCATGAGCCCGCCGCCGCTCCTGGCTGATGATGACGATGACTGCTTCTTTGGGGGATCCGTTCGGCCTGGGCTCGACACCGGAGAATAAGTTGTTTCGGGAAGGCTGATGGTAGGAAGTGGATCACTCAGCACGCTGCGACGGCGGGATAAGACCCCGCCAACTGATGGGTTGTCCTTTTCGCGGGGAACGGGAGCGAGGGTGTGGTTTGGGGCCGCGCGGCTCCGACGACGGCGGTGACGGCGAAGGTACTCGTTGGGGACGGGATCGACCTGCTTCTTGGCGGCAGGGACAAAATTCAAGTACAAGGGAAAGATAGCGCCGGCGCAGAAAAGCGCAACAAGAACGCTGTACGAGTAGGAAACACCCCCGGCAAGCTGGGCGGCGTACTGCGCGAAGGGGAAGTAAACCCCACCGCTGATGGCCGTGGCCAGCAGCGAAGCAGCCGTCTTCGTATGACGGGCGGTGCCACGGAGGGACAGGGCGAAAATCGTGCTGAATGCGCCGCTCTCAAAGAGGTAGACCATCAGACTCATGGCGACCGCCGTGGAGCCGGTTGTCTTCATGCATAGCACTGCAAACACAATCATGCCAATGTACGAGAGCATCAGAACCCATCGTGGTTTCAGGAACCACTGCATGAAGGCGGTCAGGAACCGCCCGACGGCAAAGACGGTGTGCCCGATCGTCAAGTATTCGAAAGGGCCTAGGCTAGAGCTACAATTGGGTTAGCGGTCTGGGCTGGTCATCGAATGCAGTGGAGGGATTCTGACCTTGGATTCGCAGCAACGACAAAGGAATCGAAACTCTGCGAAAGAACTTCTTGGCCTGCCACATAGAAGAATTGGGAAAACACCCCAAGCCCCAGGGTCAACCAAACCACAGGCACTCCGAGCACTTTGGTCATATTGTCCTCGCGGCGACGATCGGCTAGTTCCTCCAAATCATCATCGGACGCCTCGGGGATGGGCAGATAGTAGAAAGCCACGGCTAGGAGCACGTCGAACAGGGCGATGCCCAAGTAGGTCCATTGGATGTCGACCAGGGATCCCACATCAGTGACTCGTTTGAACAAGACCTTTTTGGCCAGAAGAGGCGAAACAACGCTTCCAATGGCCTGAACGCCCTGCGAGATATTGAGACGGATTTCCGAGTTCTCCAGCGGCCCGCAGAGAGCAATGAACGGGTTGGCGGCCGTCTCCAACACCGCGAGGCCGAAGCCTACGATGAAGTTCGAGACTGTAAAGGCAGAATAAGAGGTCAATACGGCCGAGGGCCAGAAGATGAGCGTCCCGCACGCGTATATACATAGGCCCGTTATAAATGTCGACTTGAACCCCCATCGCTTCAGCACAGTTCGACCGACCAGTGGTGGGCCCACTAAGTACCCACCAAAGTATACAGCATGAAGACCAAGGGAGCGCCACGAGTCCAGACGGACGATCTGCTGAAATTGAGAGTTCAGGATGTCCAGTAGCCCATACGCGAAGCCCCACATAAAGAAAAGGATGGTCGTCAGGGCGTTCGGGGCTATCGATTCTTTGTTCGTCAACTTGAGCATGCTGGGTGGGTTATTCATGTTCACAAAGTCGAAAAAAGTGATACTGTGCGGAGAAGACGTGCTGGTCAGGGTAGCCGTATTGGCTTCTGCATCGTGACGAACCGATTCGGGAGACGTCAAGAACTCCAGCATATCCATGGATCCTGGTTGCGTTGCTCGGGCGTCAGCGACACTACCACTGCTACGGCTTCCTGACCGTGACGGTTTATTCCGGGTGCTGCCGGATTGCGAAGGCGACGGCGGTACATTGACAGGGACCGCGACAGCTCCCTGGGGAAAGGCGGTGGGAGGTTCGACCGAAGGAGGATGAACCACATCAGCCGTGTTCGGAGTGTTGTCGTCCGTGTCTCTGATCAACTTCGGGATGAGACGAGCCACAAGGGGCTTTAGACTGGGAACACATGCGCACATGACCGACACGTTGACTTCGACAACCGACCACATGAACGAGAGAGATGCGTACCCTAGATGCGCCGTCAGTGATCCTATAAAACTCGACGGATAGGTTGGAAGTCATACAGCTAAAATCGTCGCCCGAGGCAGATTGATAATGGAGATCTTTGACCGCGATTTGACGGGATGTGGCCGCATCCTGAATGTAGGCGATCCGGATCACATCGACCACGGCCACGAAGAAACCGAAGCTGAAGGTGATAACCAGGATAATCTTCTGTTTTCGAGGTAGGCGCATCTGCGTCAAGATCGGGTTTGGGATGAACAAGATGGCTAAATCAGTAATGATGTTGACCGGCGAGGAAGAAAGGTATAAAGTGAGGATATCGATACACTGCGCGTCCGGCGGCAAAGGATACGAGTACGCAGCGTACACCGGATGACATTGAAAGACATTGACGAGAGTGAGGGCCAAGCCAGCTGCATTGACGGCAAAGAGAGTCACGTAATTGGCCCAGCGAAAGACCTTTTCGCCCTTGGTCAAGGTCAGGTAGAAGACGAGGATGGAAGTTTTGACAGCCATCAACGCAGGATTCTAGGGTATGGCATCAGCGACCGCCCGTTCGTGCATTCTAGGGACCAGATCACTCACGTAGAGGACGGTAAAGGCATAGTCGGCACGGCTGAGACCGGGTCGATTGTCGGGTGGGATATCATAGTCGTGAAGACCCAGACCCTTGCTGGTCGCGTAAAAGAGCGAGAACGAGAAGCCAAAGTCGATCAACTGAGAATGATTAGCGGCTTTCCCATGCAACCAGGAAGGCGTCGAGGACTGCGGAACGCCTCAAAGAGTGCGCGACATACCCAAGCCAGTAGCATCAGATAGTCATGCAGGCCAACCCTCCGCACGACGAAGATCCGCGACACGAATCGCAGAGCTACAAAGACAGTCGCGAGAGCGAAAAATATGATCGAGACGACCAGTACCTCTGGTCTGCGATCCGCCATGCTGGACGAACACGCACAGACCAGTTGAAGCCTGTCCTCTGGCTCTCCGGACCCAGAACCAACCCACGAAGGTTTCAGACCCGCTCAAAAGCGATCTATAGAATTAAGCTCCCAGACGGAGGATATATGTTCAAGACTCGACTGCAAAACGACCCCATTGTCACCGAATCGCAAGTTCGGAAGGGGGAAAGCGGGACGACTGGCCAGCAGTTGAGGGAATCCCGAAGACGGCGAAAAGCGTAGGGACTTAATTCTTTAGTGGTTCGCAGGTCCTAAGGAAGGGCGGAGAAGAAGCGGAAGGTGACGAAGATGTCGAGGAAAGAGTGCAAAAGAGGAATTGGACTGAGGTTGGAATGAGCAATAATAATAGATGGGATGCGAAGAGATCGGGAGATTGAGAGGTTAGGAAAATTGAAGAAAAGAAAGTTAACCAAGAGAAATGACGGGTAGAGAGAAGATTCTGGGGATGTGAGGGGGGGGAATAATAATGAGGGATTTCCTCAAGCGGAGAAAGCTGGTAGTTATTGGTAGTACTTAGTCAACTCGCAACTTTATTTGTGTGGCTCGCGTGGGTCGACAGAACCATACCTATGTATTCTGTAGAGGAATAAGTAACTGATGAAAGAGACAGTCTATATAATTGATGCTATTAATGAGATGATCATCTCGAGACAGATCGCTAGCTGTTGTTTTGCTTTTGGTGAAGAGGGAAAAACATTGGATTCTTGAACTTTGACCATCCTGACGGGGAATAGGACAATAACAATATTCCTGGGCATGCAGGGAAGGGAAAATAAAATGGAAGGGCGATCGTTGGAATGTGAGCCGCATATTTGTCATTCTTTAATGAGCATTGATCATTTCTCGTATGAATTACTCGGGAGATGTTGATAGCCAGGTACTTTTGTTATAGAGTTCTCTATCCTACCTTAAGACGGTCGACCTTATGCTAAGTACCAGAATGATGCCTGACTTCTAAGGTATTATTTATTGTCATGTCACCAAATAATAAGACGGTGATAATAATAACTTGTGGAAATATCTAAGGTACCTCTCTATACCATCGACGTAATCATGAGCCATGTCTCAGATCCTTCGACCTTCCAAAGGCTTCATCTCCAACAATCTTTTCCCAACGCTCAGAACTAGTCTACCCCGGTTATTACTCCGTACTTTCCCTCAATATCCCATGCGGCCTGTTCCCCGTCCATGGCGCTGTTGAAGTTTCACTTGTTGCGTATTATGGAACCAAACGCCTCCCTCATCGTTACTCGTCCATGATCCATCAGCCACAGGAAACCGACGAATCTGTCCCATCAAGCTAATATTAAGGTTTCCTCTGCAAGTCGAGTCCAATCTTCTTGTTTCAGGGGAAGATCATCGTTCCCCTCTTTCCATCAATCCGGATCACCACTTGGATCTGCTGCGCTTCGGAGAAAACTCCCTTGCAGATTATTGGATGATCTCTGGATACTCAGGGATAGAAGCGACATATGCAGGACTAAATGAAGGTTGACTTTCGGGTATAACTCATCATTAAGATGATGGATATGGATCGGTTTTCATCGAGTAGGTGAGTCCGCCTTGATGCCTTGGAAGCCGGGTTGGTAATCTTCAAACTCAAGGGCCAGGATTGAGTCGATTTCATTGTTAGTGATTTGGTCAATAGCATCTGATATCCTCTCATCAGCATTATCTGTGTCTCATTGGGCAAATGCCTCTGTATTTTCTGTTGATGGCGGACATTTCTCGAAGGACCGCATATCGATCGCTTCGACGATATGTTCATCCCATCACTACTCGACGACCAGGGAATTCTCCTCTCCTTCACATAGAACATCGCAGTCTAGATCGATCATCTGATTACTGTTAGTAATGAATCTGCGATGAAGATGCAGAGATCCTCGCTTAACCTCCAGATGCGACTCTAATGTGGAGACTGTCTCCTACCCCCGCATGTTGTTTTTTCATCACATGGCTGCTACGCTGCTATCAATCTCGACTTCCCAGCTTAATCGACTCTCTACCTCCGAGGGAACCAAGACTTATCGATGTAACCTTTGCGCTCTTCACAGCTATGATCTGTGCCGGATTCCGTCGGTCTGCAAAATTCTGTGGACGACTTTCTGCAGAAATGCTGCTAAACGAGGCTCCACCTGGATTGACAGCCATCTATAAGATGACGGCCTGCTCAGCTGAAATCTCTCGCCATAAGCAGGGATCCGCGCCTGGAATATTCGGGCTAACTTACTTGGAGACCTTGGATCAGAATGAGATTGACCACTTTTGTTGCTGCTCTCGCCTCACTGGCTACCATTCACGGCGCCTCTGGCGAGAACTGGGCCAACACGATTTGGGATGAAATCAAAGAGACAATCACCTGTGCTGGTTGCGAGGTCTGTTCTCAGTTACAAGTCTCGAGAAATCTGGATAGCAATTGATCTGTGACAGGGACTCTTGGGAACTCTCAAGCTGGTCGCTGGTCTCGGTCCGAATGTCTTGATCAATGTCCTGACCGATGTGTGCAAGCTGGCCAAGGTATGTCATTGTCAAGCATAGCAGATGAGACTTTGGCACCCAAAACCCTGACTGCTCTGTCAGGTGGAGGACCCCGACGTCTGTGCTGGTATCATCAGAGCCGAAGGGCCCGCCGCATATTACGTCCTTAAGCAGCTCAAAGTGGGCTCGCATACCTCGAAATCGTTCTGTTCGCAGATGGTTGGCCTCTGCGACTATCCCGAGGTTCGACCGTACAACATCTCCTTTCCCGTCCCCAAACCCTCGACGCATCGCCCCCCTCCGAGCCGCCAGCCTCCGATCCGGGTCGCGCATATTAGCGACACGCACGTGGATCGGGCCTACGAGACCGGCGCCAACTACGAATGCTCCAAGCCCATCTGCTGCCGTGCGTATACCGAGAATGACGCCCCCGGAAAGACCTTGTTCCCTTGTGGTCCGTACGGTCATCCCAAATGCGACCCGCCGCTTCGGCTCGAGGAGAGCATGATGGCCGCCATCGCCGCCATGGACCCGGCCTTTTCTATTTACACCGGGGACGTGGTCCCCCATGATGTCTGGTCCGTCAACCAGACCGAAGTACTGCACGATCTCAATGCGACATACAGCCTCCTGGACCAACTGGGTCTTGTCTACGCCGCACTGGGCAACCACGACACCGCGCCCGTCAACCTCTTCCCCTCCGAGCGCATTCCCGTCTCCCACAACCCGCAATGGGCCTACGACGCCCTCGCCGAAGACTGGACGAACCTGGTGGGCGGTCCGCTATCCGCGCCTGTCGTGCACGCGACCGACCAGTTCGGATCCTACTCGGCCATCCACCCGGGAGGCAAGCTGCGCATCATCTCATATAACAGCGTCTTCTACTACACGTACAACTTCTACGCCTACCAGGAACCGATGGAGTACGATCCGAACGGGCAACTCGCCTGGCTCATCTCCGAGCTGCAGGCCGCTGAGACGGCGGGCCAGCGCGTCTGGCTCATCGCGCACATCCCCACGGGCGGTACCGACACCCTGCACGACTACTCGCACTACCTCGACCAGATCATCCAGCGGTACGACGCCACCATCGCCGCCCTGTTCTTCGGCCACACGCACACCGACCTCTTCCAGGTCTCCTACGCCGACCCGGCGCACCCAAGCGCGGACTCCGCCTCCGCCGTCGGCTACATCACCCCCTCGCTGACCCCGACCTCGGGACCCCCGGCCTTTCGCATCTACGACATCGACCCGGTAACCTTTGCCGTGCTAGACTACACCGTCTACACCGCCAACATCTCCACCGAGACCAGCCCCGAATGGAACAAATACTACTCCGCCAAGGAAAGTTACGGCTCCCTCCTCAACCCACCCGTCACCGACCCAACCGCCGAACTCACCCCAGCCTTCTGGCACAACGTCACGGCCCTCATGGAAACCGACCCCTCCGTCTTCCAGGCGTGGTGGGCACGCACAACCCGCGGGTTCAACGTGCCCGAATGCAACGAACAGTGCGCACGTGACCAGATCTGCTCGCTGCGGGCTGCAGACGCGCAGTATGGCTGTGTGCGCGGCACCCTGTCCATTACCAAGCGCGACGACGGCCTGAACCTCGGCGGTGCTGCCCCTGCCCCTGCCCCTGGCTCGCAAGTGCACGTGCATTCCGCTCGGCCGCAGTGCGAGGAGGGCGGGCTGGCGAGGGTGTTGGCGGCCGTGATACGGGAGACGGATGACTTGCAGAAGTTGCTTTTGCAGCGGGCTGAACTGTATATCTAGTTGTTCCATTGTCTACCTATATCTAGAACTTACGGAGGATTAGTATTTAGTCTACGTACTCTACTCGGTACATACGGAGTACGGAAGGGCACGTGATCGTCAAGATTAGACATGGTGACCATGCCCCTGATGATCCATACGAGAAGGGCTGTAAAGCGACCTACGAGACCAAGGTGTTAGTCAATCTCCTCAGCCTCGCAAACCAAACCCAATTAGGCCTAAAATTCAATACTACGGGTCAGGTGAAAAAGCTGTTGCCTAAGCTGAAGAACAAACTTTTCTATCATTGTTCGTAAACGGTAAAACATAGTTCCTAATCTAAGAATAAACTGCCGTTCGTTGGATATGATGATGGGCGGAATTTCCGGATTCTCGTCCAATCGTATCGCAACCTGTTGCGCCTAGACCTCCCGTGTCTGTGTGTGTTTTTCCCGTGCCGTTGATCTGATCGTAGTCGTCGTAGAAGAAAGAATAAGGAGAACAAAGGACTGCAGTCGCCATTCCGAGCTGGCCGGAAATGAAGCGATTGCGTGCTCGGATTTGCTGCTTCCTCGCTTGTCTCATTGCAGCAAGAAGGGGAAAAAAAAGCATTTGGCTCTTGAAGAAGATGACCAACGTTTTATGAACATGAACATAAATCGATCCGCGAGGCCAACGTGGCCCATGGATTCTCTTGGTATAAAATGGTCAAAAGAGTGGAAGAAGATAAGTTTAAGAAACGGAGGAAGAGAAAATTGTCCAAAGTCCGAACATGCTACAGCCCTTTAATTCAAGGAAGCGATCAACGCTTTAGTTGAAGTACCACGACATGCCGTTGATACGGCCTGCACCGAAATCAGCCAGCTCGCCGAACAAGTGCCGGGAAGCGTCGAGATCGGTGGACTTGCAACCCATGCACTTGTCCACGGCGGTAGCAGTCTTGGTGATACCGTTGTAGGTGATGGTCACGGTCTTGCCGCAGTCAGCGTCGGTCATAATGCCCACAGGAAGCGCGACCACGTTCTCGGAAAAGCCGTCGTTGGTCATACCGCAGCTGCTGGGAGCGCTGGCGGAGGTAGCCGTGTCGTAGTACGTGAGCTGGCCAACGCAGGGGGAGTCCTTGGAGCAGGGACCACTGTATCCGCTGCTGACGGCTTTTTCAGTGCTGCCGCTGTTGCCGCTGTTAGCAGCGGGCGAGGCGGACGGGGCAGCCTGGGTAGTAGTAGAAGTGGAAGGAGTCGCAGGCTGAGGAGCCGGCTCCTCAGGGGCGGGAACAGCAGGAGCAGCAGCAGCAGCAGCGACAGAAGGCTGGGCGGGCTGAGGCTCAGGAGAGGGCTGAGGCTCAGGGGTCTCGGGCTGCGTCGAGGCCTCGATCGGCTTTGGCTGCTCGGGAGCAGGTGACGGGGTCGCGGTCGGGGTAGACTCAACGACAGGAGGAGTGGGAGCCTGCGGAGTAGGGTAGATGGTAGTGGTCACATCGACGGTGGTCCAGACGACAGTGGTGACGGTTGTCCACACCACGTCCATTTCACGCTTGTTAAGGTCGACAGGGGCGGCCGAGCTGATGGCAGCGAGAAGAGCGCTAGCGAGCGCAAGGGGCTTGAAGATGGGAGCCATTGCGAGAGTATTGATATTGAAATCCAAGTGATTCAACGCAAGTGTTCTTTTGTAGAGAAGGTGGTTTGTCGGATTTATCGACTGGGGTTTTGATAGATTGATTGAGTGAAGGAAGGAATGGGGTTCAGTCAGATAGACAGACAGAGACTGCGCAGCAGTATGAAATATCGACTGATGCTTCAAGAGAAGGCTGGAGACTGGAATGAAGGAACGACAGGAAGCTGTCAAAGGGAAGGACTGTGGTGGTAGACGAAGGGGAGAAGAGAGAGGGAAATTGGCGCGGAGGGAGGAATTCAGTATTTAAGAGAATCCACCTGGGAATGGACTAGCAAGTCGCCATGTCTTCCAGGCATCGAGAGTCGAGACTCTCCAACAGTGTCAGACTAACCAGAACAGGGTAGAGCAGGGTAATTGTTAGCCTCTCACTAAGGGACTTCCTACTAACTAAGGTAGGGTCTAAGGGTATGGCAAGTGAAAATGAGCAATAATACTCTCATTACCCACACAAAAACAATACTGATTTACTGATTGTTACCTGCGGGCCCAGTGGGTCAGTGGACCAGTGATAAAATTCATGGATACTGGCCAGCATGGGATGAACCCATGGATCACAACCTGTCTGCAATGCGTGGTGGGTTTTGCTGGACAAATCAGACTGCTTTTAAGGCTGTCTGGTCCCACCCACCCACCGTTCTCTCCCAGTGCCCCCAATCCTCTCACTGTTGAGGGTGAGATTCAGGCACCGTAGGTAATACCATGAAGTGGTTGCCAGCATTCTTGGGCCGGGCCGTTTCCCAGTAATAGGTTGCTCTGGTTTCTGGTCATACGGGGAGAGCTCGTAACCTTGGAACATCAGCCAAACTGGCCAGCTCACCAATGGTACCTGACTCTGCCGACCAACGCATCGACTGGATACTTTTTGATCTGTCGATGGCTCGATGCTCACCAGTAAGATGCCAGTATGACGTGTGATTGAGATGAAATTTCAGGCTGAGCGGGTACCTGAATTCGGAGGCGTCGGAAATCGAGAGCGATTGGCTGATTGGCTCAAAGGGAAAGTCGCCGGTGAGGCACCCCTGCTTGGTGTTAACTCTCATCAACTCTAAGCCTAATAAAGCTAGGAGTGGTGAGCATACAGGTTATGATTGGCTGATTGAGGAACTAATTCATTTCGTTCGTCGCCTCTGGTTTCCACTAACAAAGACCTCCCTTCGGTGCCTGAATCTGGATGCGCCTCAGCGTCAGCCACAATCCTTTCGCACAATAATGAAACATAGGAGGCTGTGTATGATCTTTTTTTGTTCTTGAACATGAATCCAATCTGTAACTTGCTTGATGCTGGATGACACAAGAGAGTCTTTTTCCTTACAACCCGAGCCGAGCTCTCGAAAGACAGGCCTCATCTCCACCAACAGGGTTCAGGGATACGAACCCGACCACTCGTAATGAGGCAAACAGCAGAACCAACGACGAGAAAATCCGATTCGTATCCGGCCACTTTTCGACCGTCTGACATGTGTTCTTAGGTGGTCCCCTGTGCAGACCGGGAGTACTGGTCAGGTACGAGACACTGTGCACGCCACCCAGGCACACCAGTCCAACACTGGCTGCCACTTGCCAATTGAGACAACAACGCAGCAGCAACCATCATGATTTGCGGATGTAACCGATGTACTGGGTCAAAGTTCGCAGACTCATCGTCATCCTTATTACATCTTTTCGACTGGTGGCGTCCAGAATCTAGAATCAGGACTTGACAACACAACTGTCCAATAAACTAAACTATTCAGTCCACTGGCGGGACTGTCGGACTTTGACGGGGACTGTCAATAGGCAGAACACCCTTGACACAGACGAGAAATGGTCTGATTCTCGCAGGTCTCGACTCAGATCAATGGAATATTTCATACTCGTTCAGTACATCATTCTTAGATATTTTATTGAGAATTTTTTGTCTTTTAGAGGAGGTGGGGGAGGAGGTTGTGTGTGTGTCTGTGTGTGTCTGTGAGTCTCTTTGTAGTAACTCTACCCCTCGGTCCGAAGTACACCCTACAGATCCTGACAGTGACGATATTCCATGGCGCCCCTCATCAAAGAAAACAGACAAACTCTCCACCGGATCTGTCCGTCTGTGGCAACTGTTAACAAACTGGACTGGCAAGATTCACGAGCCTTGACCTCCAGGCCGTTCATGACACAAAAATCTAGACGGTCTAGCGTCGAGTCTGGACACTTGTCCCTGCAGCTCTTAATTAAATCGACCAAGCTGCAGGATTTGCAATCCATCGGTTTTGTCTAAGTATGTAGATTGCTGTCTGAAATACGGAGTTCTAAGGTGCTAATTACGTAGGGGCCACTTGCTTGATCCATACGCGGTAGATCCAGTCTGCCCTCAGTGGCTGTTTGCACGATTGGACGCAAAATGCTTCCACTTCATATTCCAAGCATCCCATCGTTCGTTGACCCACTCCATCTACTGACACATCATTACTTAAGATATGAGGACAAAAGAGGAAAGAGTGTGTCATGGACTTAAAAAAAAAAAAATTCATTCCTATTCATCCGAGTCGAGACACGACAACATACTGCACCGTAACAATCGACCAGTTAGGATCTAAGTACACGAAAACCCTTTTTCCTCCAAACAAATAACATATGAAAAGTAACATGAAAAGTTTGCCAGTATTGCCAGAGAAGAGCCAACATAAGAAAGGGACCATCAAGCTCATAATATAAATACATCAGAAACTGTACCAAATAGAAGCGCCTCAAGCGCCTGCAATCAATTACCATAACCCACCCCGACTAGCCTTGGCACATCAGACAAGCCTCCTTGTTTTCGATGCTGCACTGAAGAACCTTTTGAGAGTAAATGTCGCTCTCACGCTCGCCGCTCTCCTGCTCATCGTCTTCCTCCTGGGAGCCATTCACCACGGTTTCACCATCTGCGGTGACGTCGGCAACAAGAGCTCGCGGGCTGCCGTCCTCACTGTGACCATTGAGCGGAGCGCTCGTTGTACGAGGAACAGCAGAGTATGTGGTGGAGACGGACCCAGCGGCTCTCTTCTTGTAGGCAGCATTGGCCCGAGCAACGTTGGTATCGGCAACCTTGAGTTGCTCCTGATCAACAGTAAACTGGATGGGAGCGGAGGCAGCCATGGTACGCAGGTAGTACATGCCAGTCTTCAGACCCATCTTCCACCCAGCAAAGTGCATACTGGTGAGCTTGCCCATGGTAGGCTCCTTCAGGTGAATGTTGAGAGACTGAGACTGGTCAATGAAAGCACCACGGTCGGCGGCCATTTGCAGGATGGTACGCTGAGAGATTTCCCACACGGTCTTGTAAAGAGCCTTGATATCGGCGGGAATGTTGGGAATGTTCTGAACGGAGCCACCATCTGCGATGATACGGTTCTTCATGTTGTCCGACCACAGACCAAGGTCGACAAGATCCTTGAGAAGCCAGGGGTTGACGACCTGGAACTCACCAGCAAGAACACGGCGAGAGTAGATGTTCGAGGTGTAAGGCTCGAAACATTCGTTGAAGCCCAGAATCTGACTGGTGCTTGCAGTGGGCATCGGTGCTACCAACAAACTGTTGCGAACACCGTGCTGGGCAATCTTCGCCTTCAGAGAATCCCAGTCCCAGAGGTCCGTGGGGGTTCTGTCCCACATGTCATACTGGAGAATACCTTGAGAAACGGGGGAGCCCTCGTAGGTTTCATAAGGACCAAACTCCTTGGCCAGCTCACACGAAGCAGTCAAAGCACCGTGATAGATGGTCTCAAAAATCTGGGTGTTTAGCTGTCTGGCCTCGGCAGAGTCGAATGGCAGACGCAGGGCAAGGAAGGCATCGGCCAAACCATTGACACCAAGAGCAATGGGGCGATGGCGCATGTTACTCTTCTTGGCCTCGGGAACAGGGTAGTAGTTGATGTCAATAATCTTGTTCAAGTTGCGGACCAAGACCTGCACAACCTCGTGCAGCTTGCCGAAGTCGTACTCTCCACGGGCCGCATCGACGAAAGTAGGAAGCGCGAGAGAAGCCAGATTGCAGACAGCAACTTCATCAGGAGCACTGTACTCAATGATCTCCGTGCAAAGATTGGAGCTGCGAATAGTTCCCAGGTTCTTCTGATTGCTCTTCTTGTTGCAGGCATCCTTGTAAAGCATGAAGGGGTTGCCAGTCTCGGTCTGAGCCTCAAGAATAGCATACCAAAGCTTTTGAGCTTTGATGGTCTTACGGCCACGGCCTTCCTTCTCGTATCTATTCAACGATTAGCACATAACCACAGGACTGTTGGCCACAGCGCAAACTCACTGTTCATAAAGAGCATCAAACTCGTCGCCATAAACATCTGCCAGGCCAGGGGCTTCATTGGGGCAGAATAGAGTCCAGTCACCGTTGGACTCAACTCGCTTCATGAACAGATCAGGGGTCCACAGAGCGTAGAACAGATCACGGGCTCTGACTTCCTCCTTACCGTGGTTCTTGCGAAGATCCAAGAACTCGAAGACATCGGCGTGCCAAGGCTCGAGGTAAATAGCAAAAGCGCCAGGGCGCTTGTTTCCTCCCTGGTCGACATATCGCGCAGTGTTGTTGAACACGCGAAGCATGGGAACAATACCGTTAGAAGAACCGTTGGTGCCACCAATGTAGGAGCCTGTGGCACGGATGCGGTGAACATTAAGGCCAATACCGCCGGCGGTCTTCGAGATCATGGCACAAGTCTTTAGGGTGTCGTAGATACCCTCGATGCTATCCTCCTTCATATCGACGAGGAAGCAAGACGCCAGCTGGGGCTGGGGAGTACCAGCATTGAACAGAGTAGGAGAAGCATGAGTGAAGTATTTCTGGGACATGAGATGGTAGGTCTCAATGGCCTTTTCGATATTGCTACCGTGAATGCCAACAGCAACACGCATTAACAAGTGCTGGGGACGCTCAGCAACCTTGCCGTTGATTCGCAGCAGGTAGGACCGCTCGAGTGTCTTGAAGCCGAAAAAGTTGTAGTTGAAATCACGATCGTATACAATAGCAGAGTTGAGCTCATCAGCATGTTTCATGACAATTTCATACGTCTCTTTCGAGATCATTGGCGCGGGCTGCCTGTTCTTGGGGTTGACATAGTGGTAGAGATCCGAGATGACCAGCGAGAACTGCTTCTTGGTTTGCTTGTGGAGGTTGGAAACGGCTATACGGGCAGCTAGGATGGCATAATCGGGGTGAGTGACGGTCATGTACGCAGCAGTCTCGGCAGCCTGTAAAATGAACGACGAATAAGCAGCTGTCTTCCATCATTTGAATGGGTTATAAGCCATACCAAGTTATCCAGCTCAACAGTGGTGACACCCTGGTAGACACCAGAGATGACCTTCTGCGTGATAGCAGCAGCATCGACGTGTTCAGGATCAAGGCCATAGCACAGTCTTGATACACGTGCAGTGATCTTGTCGAACTGTACGCGTTCTTTGCGTCCGTCTAAAGATTTCCCATGTCAGCAAGAGGTCGATGACCAGTGGCAAGAAACCAATCCGCCAGGGAGAGTTGAAAACTCCCTGTCGTGAACTAGGGTAAAGAAAGACTATGAATCTGGATCATCGAATTCTTACCTCTCTTGTAGACAAACATTGTGACTGATATTAGAGGACTCGAGGTCGAGGGTGATGAAGGAGAAAATGTGCAACGGGGTATAACGATATACAGGAGGTGAGGAAGGTACTCAAATGCTTACTGTTGAATCTAAAGGATGAAGAAATGAATGAAGGGTTCGTAATCTAAGAGAAGGATGTTGAGTAAAGGGATCGAAGGGAGACATGAGAGGAAAAGAAGTCGGAGGGGCAGAGGTATTTGATATGTCGCCAGGGCGAACGCGTACCCTCCTGAGTATTGACGCGAATTTTCGTGTTTGGACTAAATGGTATCCCCTTGAAGATACTGCATCCTTTGTAATCAATCCCAGATTTGTCAGAACTACGGTGGGCCGGGAACGCGCAGAAGCGCAGTCACGTGATTTATAGAGGGATTGCTTGTTTATTTGTGATTGATTGTGCAAGGTTCCCTTCTTGACACGGCGAAATAAGACTCGTTTTCGATGGTACTTCAACGAACCATCAGATCATGCAGGCTGAGTTTTACAGAGGACAGAAAATAATCTCTGTTTGTACAGATATATGTACTCTTCTATGAGACGGTTCAGAGTCAATCCATGACTCGAACTAGAATGGACAGAACAAAAATGAAGCAATGAAAAGCCGATTCGCAAATGTCGCAGTGCAACTGTCGATCAGATGAGCATTTCTTATAGATCACACCTCTACAGGGTCGCAGCAAAGCCGAAGAAGACGACAGCCGCAAAGGCAGCTGCGGAGACCTGTCGATCAGAAGAGCCAGCGGAGACGGTCTGGGAAGTCGACGCGGCGCTGGAGCTAGAAGTTCCGGACTTGCTCTCTCCAGAGCTAGAAGATCCAGTCGCAGTAGCAGTGACGAAACCGGTGTTAGATGCCGAGCCCTTAGTGGAAGTTCCGGTAGCAGATTTAGAGGTACTCGTAGAGGATTTGATATCTTGAGAAATGTGTCGTTAATGATGTGGCCAATTTATCATTCTGAAATCCTGCGATGCGCCTTGATGCGCCTTGGAGAACATACCAACTTTGTAGCCTGCAGCGTCGCAGGTGTCAGCGAACCACGTCAGGGCTGCTTGCTCGCTATCACCACAAATGTCCGCGATCTTTTTCTGCACATCATCGCCATTGGTAACGCACACAGCCTTGAGGTCGGCGGGATTCTTCTCAGCTCTGTTGTCGCAGGTATCAGCTAATGGTCCCTTTGCCAATACCACATTCAAGGATCGGATCAAGCGTACCCTACAACCGAGAGAAGGCAGGCAGGTGTCTGCGCAGCAGCGACAATGTTGCCCAGTGCCAAGAATGAGAGAACGAAAGTAGACTTCGAGAAGAACATTTTGATGGTTGAGCGTCGAGACTTCGAACAAAGGTAACAATACGAGTTATATGATCAGGAGTGAAGACCCGTAGAAGCAAATATGGTAAGGTGAATGAGTGACAAGATTGTAAACAAAGAGCGACTGTACGATTCTATTGAAAGAGTGTAGGTTGAGAAATATGAATCAAATGAATGTCTGCGTAAAGAGCGACAGACAACAATCAGTAGAATGGATAAAGATCTCAAAGCAGAATCATCATCAGTTGGAGAAGCAAAGCGGGAATCTTAGGGGGCAAACGACCTTCGCGGAGCGTCTTGTGTCTCAAAACAGTTATGACCCTGCCGATCGATAGTCCCTGAGCAACCTAGGTAATTTGTTGCCCAACACCAATCTTACCATACGGCACAGGTAATCCTGGATGTGGTTAGAGAGCTGCGACGCGATTGGTGGAGCATCTTGGGAAGTTAGGCTTATGTAATATATTCTATACACAGTCACCCTTACTGATACAGTGGAGGTTACCCACATGTCTTGTGCCGATTTGGTATCTGGGGTGGTGAGCGTTACTTGCTTTCATATTTCTTTTAGGAAGCAGGCCTAAATAAGTAGTCCTGATTCTCAGCACGTAAGTCATAATGCAAATTGACAGGGGCCCAGAGGCCATAAAGAGTCATCATGTGGTGGTTGTATATGGTCGGAACGCCCAAAACGAAACATGACCATTGATCTAGAACGATAGGGCAATCACCTATCCCACCGGGTATCATAGTAACTGGTAATAATCTCTTGAACGTCCATCCTGTTATCCACAATCTCCCGTCCGTTGACGAGATCGTTCTCCATCGCCCGTTTGTCCGCCTCAGCTTCATCCTTTGCGATGCCTGCTTGAACATGTCGCCGGACTAGCCTCTTCCGAGCAGTTTCAAAATCGACCTCAACGAACCACAGCTCATCCATGAGCTTTGCCGCAGAGCTCCACGGCTCCTTGTTCAAACTGAGGTAGTTTCCCTCAAAGAATATTATTCTGCTCGTCGGAGAAATGGGTATATCGTCGTCAACCGGATCCTTCACCGCATGATCGAAGCTTGGAGCGTACAATATGCTCGTTTCCGACGTTGTCGGCTCCCTCAATGCTTGCACTAGCCTCAGAAACTTCTCGCCGTCAAAGGTGAAAGCCGCACCACGTCGCGCAGCAGCGTAGTCTGGATCCGGCATTTGAGCCAGTTGTGCTCGTGTGAGGTGATAGCCATCCATAGGGATGTCCGCCGCTATGGGCGGCTGATTTGCATACTGTTCTGAGTAGAGCTGGTTGATGCGATTGGCCATAATGCTGGCAAGACCTGTCTTCCCAGAACCTGGAATGCCGCTGATAGCAATCATCAAGCGAGCATTTTCTGGTAGAGAATGGAACTTCTCTGTGGCATAGGTAGTGAGTTATATGTAGCAAAGCTTATTAATGTTTGGCATATGACATCGGAGATGGATGGGCTATCAAAAGTCAAATGCAGCTGAGTAAACTCACTCCATACTTTATCCACTAGTCTGTCTACTTGCTCCTCCATGCTGTGAAAGGTCGAGGGTCGACGCAGATTAAGATGCAACCTCGAGATCAACAGAGAGAACTTCAACAAAAAGACGGCAGGGTGAGAGCTCCCTGTATCTCGGGTATCGGAAAATGCAATGGATAGTATCCAATTGCTCTCAAAAGGTGCTTCTATGGTAAGTTCTAACAGGACACAGATGCATATATATGTCGAAATAACAATTTATCGCAGCTTAGAGAAGCTAATGTTGAGATAAATAAACGCAATCGGCGGGGCTCGGTCATTGGAGTGGGGTTCTCTCTTCGCAGCAGCGGAAACCCCAGCTACGTCACAAGAGGACTCGACGGCTTCTAACAGACATCATCGCTTATTGGGTTGCCTACAGAGACAGAAGACCAAATGAATGGGCAATTTACCTAGTCGAATTTAATCAGGGTTGCACATTATGATCGCTGATCGGTATTCGAAATTCCGAGCTTCGAGTAATGCTAAATGACCGATCTTCAACCTCCAGGAACATGAGGACTAGCCATGCACGTCTTTTTAAGGTCCCAGCGTGATTCCAGAGAATATTCAGTCACTAGTTTAGACAACACTCGGTTTTGACTGAGCAAATCACTGTTCTTTGTGTTTAAACAGCGAACCAGCAACAACTGGGGCATATGTGCACAGATATTCTGACACGATTTATAGGACCCTCAAGCAACACCCAAAGCAAAGAGCTCCGCTCACTCGAGCTATTGAAATGAAACCAACTTCGGAAACCCAGGAACGCCCATCATCCATCTCGCTGAGACCGGAAACACCCCGAGCAATTGCCCTTGATCGAGAACCAAGAAGGAATTATCATATCACAGGTCAAAAGATCAGATAAGCATTTTCATAACGGTCTAGCCGATGCATCCGTAGTTTCGGTTTCATTGGAACCGTTGTTTGTGCCAAGCCTGTGGCCAATGGCGGGAGACAGTCCGGCTGCTGCCCACCAGTCATCAGGTATGACTTCCCTACGAGCAAGTCGATCCAATATCGCTTGCATCTGCTGCAGTTCTGGATCGGTAGAAGAGTTGGAAAAGGCGAATGAAATTGTGGGAATAGGAGGATGGCTACTCATTGTTGAGTGCAAGTCAGCTGAGCGTCTGGAAGTACCCATTTGGTGCATTCGGTGACGGTTGCGACGCCACAAAGAGAGCTGATTAAAATCTCCTTCCGATGCAGAATCAGAGTCGGTGGAACTAGGATAGTCACATGGATTGATATATTCTGGGTACGGATCCAGCACCATTCGCACGTTTGCTGTACTTGAATCGAGGGAGCTAGGAAGTGTCTGAGAAAAACTTCCTGGATTTCTTGACCCCGCGCTCCCTGATGCATTCAGCCCGGATGCCGACGCTGAAGCAAACGAAGAATCGGCGCTAGGAAGATTGTCATCGGGCGTAATTGTAGTCAAAAGGGTTTCCCACGCGTCATTTGAAGCGTCATCGTCTGGACTCATGCTGCGTTGACGGTCACCAAGACCATCAACAGTCATGTCACGATGCATCGTCCGGTTGGCCTCGTTGACAGACCGCCGACCAACTCGCCTTAGCAAGGGTACAGTCGACCCAACGACCTCATAACCCTCTGGGGGGAAAGATGAAAGGCTTGGGCGCGTCTGGGGCGGCGGAGATACTCTTCTGTGGTATGCAATAGCAGGCGCAAAACTTGGCGTAAAAGCGGCAGTATGCTCTGAGCTCTGTCGGCGGCCAGAGTCAACCCCTGGCGAAAGGCGGCGATACGAGTTTGAATTAAAGGTATTGCGCGGAATCCTCAATCGCTGGCCGGGACGCCCATGGCGAAGCGCTTCGTGCAGCAAGCGCTGACCAGCCTCGCGCCTGTTGGCATCGCTGATCATGGAACTCAAATCGAACGGATCTTCACCGGAGGTAGCATTTGTGACAGGAGACCGTATGTGATGCTGTAACCCATGCGCCTCGCGCTCAATCTCGTCTACGATCTCACGAGGGAAGGGTGAACGTAACGAGGCGCCTCGTAAGGTGGAAGTACTATGACGCGATGGGCGACGAATAGTGGCCTGGCGACGGATTGCAGAACGCGCAGCGGCAGAAGGATCTTTAATGGGTTTGTTCTTGCTGGCCTCAGGAGAGGGCTCACGGTACATTCTGCGCGCGCATATCAGTAAGGGTGGCTGTCCCATGCGCCGACAGGCGACAGGCCCAGAGCGCGTTGAAAATCAGAATACTAGTCAAACTTACGGGATACCCATGACTGGAAAGTGTACGCGGATCTAGCAGATAAACCTCAGATAATCCCATCAAAACTGCCTTTTAGAAAGAAAGCCACGGCCAAGAGGTCGTGAATTATTCAGAAAGACAAGCGCGACGTTTGCGGAGGGGGGCGCAAGAATAATGATGATGGTCTGCCCTTGTACAGACAACGGAGTACAGGGTAAAGTTAGGCCCTCCGTAGTGTGGACTAATTAATGGAGAAAGCGGCAAGATCTCAGCTTTGCTCCATCAGGGAAGCAGAGGCAAAGATATTCGCGCCTGAGGCTGCGACTATGGAACGTAAGGAGGCTGGGATGTGGCGCTCGAAAACCACAGAACTGTGCGTACAATGCAGTACGGAGCACGCGGAGTTTCCCTTAGGGGAAGTTCAGCGGCTACGGAGTAAGGCCCCCTCATTTCGGGAAAATCAACTGGTGCCTCAGGACTCAGGCATCAGCTCCTTATCGCCCGGCAGTCAAATTATGTCAACCGGCCTCCGAGCCCTCAAGTCAGCCGAAATTGATCGGAAAGTTGCAAAGATCTGCACTGCTGAGCTTGAGCAGTTTCATATCGATTTCTTTTACCATATTTTGAAATCCTTGAGTCTGAGCCGACTTTGATTGACTCCATGACTGCCTAACCAGCCCGGAATCGTTCTTGATCATGAGGATTGTTTCTGATACAACTACAGACGTCACACGATCGGAGGAATGATTGAGCTCGGTCTTGGTCGCATATCTAGGCTTCTCCAACAGACTCCTCTGTCATGGAAGGCCATTCACATAGCTGGAACCAATGGCAAAGGCTCCATTAGTGCTTATTTGTCGCACATGCTGACTGCGGGTGGTGTACGCTGTGGTCGCTTTACTTCTCCTCATCTCATCGATCGATGGGACTGCATCACCATAGGTGAGAGCGTTGTGCAGGAGTCTCTTTTTCGCCAGATTGAGGAGAGAGTCAGATTAAGGGATCAGTCACTGGGAATAGGGGCAAGTGAGTTTGAGCTGCTCACTGCCACGGCATTTGAGATCTTCAATCATGAACACGTCGAGGTCGGTGTAGTCGAGGTGGGAATGGGTGGTCGCTTGGATGCTACGAATGTGCTGAGCGATGTATTGGTGTCGGTCATTGCGAAAATTGGGCTGGATCATCAGGCCTTTCTGGGCGATACGCTAGAACTAATCACCCGCGAGAAAGCCGGGATATTGAAGCCTGGTATTCCATGTGTGGTTGACGGCACCAACGCTCCCGAAGTGATTAGGACCCTTGAAGATCGTGTTAATGAGTTGAAGATCGATGCTGTCTACGCGCATCCTGATACAATATGCTCCCAGTCACCATCTCTGGGCCGTATCTTCAGGGAGCTTGATCTACAGCGTCATCAACGGGCTAATATGTGCTGTGCGGTATCAGCGCTTCGGCTCGCCCTAGCGAAGGTTCGCCCAGAGCTCGAAATGGACATGCTTCTGCCTTCCCTCAAAAACGTAGAGTGGCCAGGACGTTTGCAGAAAATCTCCCTCAGTCCTCTCACCGCCCGCAAAGAGCCTGTCTTGCTCGACGGTGCGCACAATAGCCAGTCGGCTGAGGTTCTCGGAGAGTACGTGGACAAAAATTTGCGTCCTCAGGGTAACATCACTTGGGTCATTGCCGCGTCGCGTGGGAAGGATGTGACCGCGCTCTTCCATTCGATAGTCAAATCAGGGGATAAGATCGCTATCACGGCATTCGGTCCTGTCGATGGAATGCCATGGGTGAAAGCAGCGGATACAGAAGAATTGGCTCTCTGTATTCAATCAATTCCAGGTGTCCAAGACGTACGTACATTTGGCGAGGACGTTCTTGCTGCCATCAACTGGGCTTGTACCGAGGCTGGCGAGTGCCCCTTGGTAATTGCAGGGAGCCTGTACCTTGTATCAGACGTTCACCGTCTCTTGCGTGAGGCGCGCAAAAGTGCTGGAAATATACCGGGGTCATTAGAAGCATAATAATTTGAGATACCCTTTTTAGAGCAGCGTTTGGAAATATTACCATGTCATGCAGATAGACCAGTCGATCATCATGCTCAAAGAGCGAGAAGACTTCATTGCGAAGGCGTTTTGGGCATAGGAAGACAATGCAAACGACAAAGGAGATTAGTCCCTCACTTGTAACGATGGTTAGCTTGAGCAGGATACCACTGATATCGTTAGGTCGTCAAGATCGTAAGACCGGCTCTGATAAGGCTGATCGGAGATACTGAAGGAGCCGGTCGCTGCGTCATGGTCCGTACGGGAGCTGACCCTTGTGGAGAAGCAAAAGTTCAAAACATTGCTTTTTACTTTTTCTGCAACAGCGAACACAGCAGTAAGTATGACTTTCCTGGTCCATCATGAGCTTATTCTTCTACGATAAGTTCAACTAATAAGAAGACAAACTTAGCATTTCAGAAGCAGGCCTCTGATGTGCATGTGTAGGGACGCGTGTATGCTCAGCGCATGTCGATGACCGTGAGAGCAAGAAGGGCCCCTGTATGTTTCTTAAACTTCTCATCATGCCATTTTGATGACGAACGGTTTTTTTCTGACACATTCTTCTCCCTGTACCAGCTATATTACTTTACTAACAGTCTTCTTCCCATGGCAGAGCGTGCTGACATGACTGATCCGACCAACCCCTGGCTCCTGCCTTTTCTTTATCGATCATTTTCCATCTGAGACCACCTGGTCCGAGACAACTGCGGAGACTAGCGACTCAATACAAAGGGGGCACCTACCTCTGAATTCTCCGGCAATGGTCTCTAGATCTAGTGAGGGGAATGAGGGGCCCCCTCCGTCCTCGAGGACTCCTGGAACTCCAGCCAAAGCGCGAGTCGCCAAACTCGGATCCAGCCCCTCGAAACGGGACGAAAAATCCGGCGAGGGCAGAGTGGTAAAGTCATCTGCGAAAGATGTCGCCGAGCTCAAAGATTATGTACGTATATGGCACTTGTATGTGTACTCAATCGTTGAGTTGCTAACGCTGGCACGTTGAAGCAATTGGGCGACTGTTTGGGTAGAGGCGCATTCGGTTCAGTGTATAGGGCGCTAAACTGGAACACCGGGGAGACTGTTGCTGTGAAGCAGATCAAGTTGGCCGACCTCCCGAAAAGCGAATTACGAGTTATAATGGTATGGCATTTGGATCCGACGGTCTGTTACGAGGGACGCCGTACTGACGATATATGCTCTTGCAGTTGGAAATCGACCTTTTGAAGAACCTAGATGTGAGACCCAGGCGCAAACAAACACAGCCGTTCCATGGAGCTGACTGAATGGCCGCAGCATCCTAATATCGTCAAGTACCATGGTTTCGTCAAGTCTGCTGAAACCTTAAACATTATCTTGGAGTAAGTCTCTTGTCCATCGAACAAATAAATATCGAAGGTGCTAACAAACGTAGGTATTGTGAGAATGGCTCCTTGCACTCCATCTCCAAGAACTTCGGTCGCTTTCCCGAAAATTTGGTCGGGTTATACATGTCGCAAGTTCTCCATGGGCTTTTATATCTGCACGAACAGGGTGTCATTCATAGAGATATTAAAGGCGCAAACATCCTCACGACAAAGGAGGGACTCGTCAAACTTGCAGACTTCGGTGTCGCCAGCCGCACTACTGGACTGAGCGAATCGAGCGTCGTTGGTACGCCGTACTGGATGGCTCCCGAGGTGATTGAACTTTCAGGCGCAACTACAGCCTCAGATATCTGGAGTCTCGGGTGTACGGTCATCGAATTGCTTGAAGGAAAACCTCCCTACTACAATCTTCAGCCCATGCCGGCGCTGTTCCGTATTGTTAATGATGACCATCCTCCTCTTCCACAAGGCGCCTCCCCGGTAAGTCCTTTGTCCCCTGTCGATTAGGCCTCCTTTCTAATGACGATACTAGGCAGTCAAAGACTTCCTGATGCAATGCTTCCAGAAAGATCCTAATCTTCGTGTCTCTGCAAGAAAGCTCCTGAAACACCCTTGGATCGTGAATGCTCGTAGATCGGACTCAGTGGTGCCGAAGAAGTCTACGGAGTATGAAGAAGCGGTCAGAAGCGTCCAAGAATGGAACGAGGCTCTGCGGTCTCCTGGTGCGGGAACTTTACGGAAGCCATTCAGACACGATCATCAGACTCCAAGTCCGCTTCGTCGCAATCAGCCGCCGTCTCGAAACACCCCCACTAAAGACGCCCTTCCAGCCCCCGTTGTCAGCAATGCCAAAGATCAATCCCTGTTGTCGAACGCAACTGCCGAAGATAATTGGGACGATGACTTTGCAACTGCCATTTCTCCTAGTGCGCTGCAGCTACCACATCTTCGACCGCATGATAATTTCGGAGGAATGCTTTCCTCTGAGAAGCTCAAGGCATTTGCCTCACTAGATGGGACGGTTGTCAAATCCGAGGATAGTTTTGAAGACTTCAACGACTCGTTTCGGACTACTTTGCACTGCGGAGAGTCGGATCCTCTGCAGACTATCCGACCTTTTCCATTCAGGCAGACCGGCGCGGACGATGGATTCGCCCAAAATTCGCCGCTCCAGATGGAGTCCAAAAGGTCTACTCCTTTCGTACATAACGTCCCAAATCTGACGCAGAATCCTGTTCCACCTTCGAGACAGTCTCGTCCAGCCTCATTTTACAAGGAGAACTCAGTAGAGGATTATTCTGATCTCATAATAACTGACGAAGACGTTCTAGGCCGAAAACTCAACATTGTGAAAGTAAGCATGGAGGCCAATATTGATCCGAATGTTGATGATTGTTTGTCTGACCAGTTTCAGGAGACCGATGAAGATCAATATCCCTCGAATTTCGCAGACCTTCCGCCGTCAAAGGAGATAGTCCGATATCAAACACCCTCTCAGGATGACGAGCAGGAACCCCAATTACGGAGGCAGCTCTCAACCAAGCGTCATAGATCAGCGGTAGAAATTCACAGATTTGCCGAGAACGAGAGAGACGAAGACTTCTCTGATATCTTGGGGGCTGAGGAGGTGGCCCTAGACAAGCCGGACAGCGATGGTAGCTCGGATAGAAGCACCTTGATGCTCAATTCACGACACTCAAACAATTCTTGGCTCGGAGACCAAGACGACGAAGATGATCCATTCGCCCAGTTAGAGGAAGGGCTCGATGAAATGGACTTGGAAGCCAACATTGCGCGCGATAAGTATGCTAGACTCCGTGGTCAAGTCGAAGGGCTAGTGAGCTCTTTGAAGACCTCTCAAGATGAAGACGTACTTGAGGATATCTCAGAGCAATTGTTGACGATATTCTGTGATCTTCCGGAAACGAAAAATATCATTATGAGCGCCCACGGCATGCTACCGATACTAGAGATTCTTGATACATGCCGCCGACGCGACGTCGTCTCATGTCTCCTGAAAATTGTTAATGCAATTATCTATGAGGATTACGAGATTCAAGAGAACTTGTGTTTCGTTGGGGGAATCCCAATCATCAATGAATTCGCTTCGAAGAAGTACCCGCGCGAGATCCGACTGGAGGCAGCTGCTTTTGTACAGCAGATGTATCAAACTTCTACCCTGACCCTTCAGATGTTTGTCAGCGCCGGAGGGTTGAATGTTCTTGTGGAATTTTTGGAGGACGATTATGAGGATGAACGAGATCTGGTCCTTATAGGCGTCAATGGAATTTGGAGCGTCTTTGAGCTGCAAGTAAGTCCAGTTCATCACAGACTCTATGCAGTCAACATCTGACACTGGCAAGGGATCAACGCCAAAGAATGATTTCTGCAGAATTCTGTCTCGCAGTTCGGTCCTAGACCCTCTTTCACTCGTATTGAGCCGAGTATTGGACGAAGGTGGAGAACTCGCCGAAATAGTCGAGGGACGCATTGCCAGCATCTTCTTCGTCTTCTCTCAGGCTGAAAATCATGTGAAGGAGATGGTTGCCGAACGAACTGTTTTGCACAGTAAGTTTGGATACTTGCCTCGCGAGATCATAGCTTTCTGACTCCAAATACTTAGGGGTGCTGAAGGAACTGAAGCGCATGACTCCTGCTCATCAAATTACCATGTTGAAGTTTATCAAGAACTTGTCCATGCTGTCAACTACACTTGACTCTCTGCAGAACTCAAACGCCATTGACGTGCTGACTGATCTTTTGCGGTCAACCATCAAACGGCCACACTTCCGAGAAGTCTCCAACCAGATCCTGAATACAATCTACAACATGTGTCGTCTAAATAAGTCCCGGCAAGAGGACGCTGCGTTGAACGGTATCGTGCCGCTGCTCCAAAAGATTGTTAAGACTGAGCGACCCTTAAAGGAATTCGCTTTACCAATCCTCTGCGACATGGCACATTCCGGAAAAGTTGGCCGTCGTGAGCTATGGCGCAATAGAGGATTGCCTTTCTATATATCCCTGCTTTCCGACCCTTACTGGCAGGTCACTGCCTTGGATGCCATCTTTACCTGGTAAGCTCATTGTGCCTTTCGGCAGACGTGGCTTAAACTGATCTCCGTAGGCTACAGGAAGAAACGGCGAAGGTCGAGGAGCACTTGCTCAGTTACCACCCCGATCAGCCATCATTCACAGAGTCCATTATCAGATGCTTAACAGTCTCGAAGGCTAATGCTTTTGAGAATCTCCTCGAACCGCTTCAAAAGCTCCTTAGGCTGAGCCCTCCCATAGCATTGACATTCGCCCGGGAAGACATGTTTGTCCGGATCAGGCAAAAATTGCATCACAACAAAGCTGCTGTTCGCTTGAACCTTCTGCGAATCATATCCAGTATCTGTGAGGCCAGCGAAGACCAAGGTGGTCTTCTGGCAGAGTATGGCCTTCTTGAAGCAATCAGAGAACTGGAGCATGATCCGGCTATCCTCGTTCGGGACATGGCTGGAAAACTCATTCAGGCTAATGAGAGAAGCGAATCCTATGGATTAGGGAAGCGCAGGCCAGGTGTGAGGCGAGGAAGTACAGCTACTACTCCGCCGGGTCTTTTGACAAACCAGTCTGCTCCGAGTACTCCTTCGATGCCTCGCACAAGTCAGTCGAAAAGCTACTTCGATGGACGCGAGGTCCAGAGGCACCCGCGAAATGCTCTCAGTGGGTCAGCGCTGGCGCTGCGGCCTGCTAGTAGAGATGGTGCAAGTCCCGCTCTTGCCGTAGGTGCAAGCAAGGGCTCCAATGCCTCAAGCGCTTCCAGAAATCGGCTACCGCGTGGGATGTCTAGCAATAGACTGTCCCACGTCGAACTTCTACCTGAGGAAGACAGCAGGTCGCAGAGCTCATTGTCACGTCGACCCTCCATCCTCCCGCGACGCCGGCGTCAAACACATGCTGATGGTGACTGGTGACTTTGGCATGGTCTGCACTCGCTTTCCCTTCTTCTACCTCTGTCCCCTTTGCTTCGACACCGCTTGGCATTTTAGCTCTCAATCGAGAGTTTCTAGATTTCCACAGCCTTTCATCCAAATGCATTGCATCATATGGGCGTCCCTGAAGATTCTTCGTGTTCTACCTGGTCTGCAATGAGCTAACATTGTTATCAGTCTTCCTTGGCGCATTTCATGTATAGTAATTGAATGGGATTAGTCGAACTGTTGAATAATATAAAAATGGCGTTTCTCTCATTCGGAGTCCGTATATCTGGATATCTTAGGATGTTTTAAGTCGTGTGCTAGGTTTGCTGCAATGGGATACCGAGTGCCATACGATGTGCAGGAAGCAATCTGTACTAGATCGCCAGTACACTACGAATGGCGTATGAGATCATGAACAGTTAGGTTATTTCTCCGAGTTCGTTGAACTAAGAAAGATTTGATCTATGAACAGCCTGTGACGCTCAGTCTTCCATATCTGCACTTACAGATCACGTGTAACATACTTCGGGCCGACAGCGGGCGAGAAAAATTCCCGAATTGCGGCGACAACCGCCACCTAAGATTCCTCCTGGCAGAATTTGTGTTCTATACAATGAAATGACCGTGTACAAACGGAGTGTACTTTTGGGATTCGAGGTTACGAGTGATCTATGGTCGTCTAGTTCACGGTGCTGATTGTTTTCGGTATGAGAGCGGCGCTCCGCAACCCATTGCGGGCATCGGATTTTGATCCAGCGGCATTGTTCAGATACAATCCGAATAGGTTCTTCTTGAGCCAATCTTCAAAGCGCAACCATTCGTCTGCGTCTTCTCTGCGGTCCCCGATCTTCTTTCAAACTCCATTAAGAGGCACATGTCAGCATCATTCACACGCACGACCGTCATTCCGCACATGTCCGTCTTCGCGATATTATTCTACAAAATCACCCACCTTGCCGGAGGAGGTCGAGTCTCGGGACAATAGATCGGACCATTCAAGTTCACAGGAGTCGCGGACGAGGATCCTAAAGTATGCAATCATCGCTGGTGTCGCCGGCGCTGCAGCGGTGACCTTATCGGACGATGCACAACATATATATCGCGCTGCGCAGCGCACAGGCCGAGTTGTGGGGACTCTGGCTGTCTGTATCAACGAGTAAGACCTGGCTTCTTGCATCTCAGACTATTGGCGTGTCACTTACATGAGCTTTCCTAGTTACCGAGTCACCCTCAAGCAAGAGACTCCTACAGAAGAAGAACGACAAGAGTCCATCCGAGCATGTCACAAGCGTTGCGCAGAACGAACCCTACGAGTTCTCGAGAAGAATGGGTCTATCTTTATAAAGTTGGGCCAGCATCTCAGTAGCATGGGCTATCTTCTTCCGTTGGAATGGACGACGACCTTCGTCCCTCTTCAAGACAAGTGTCCCGTCTCATCTATCGAATCCGTCGAGGAAATGTTCGTTACCGACACAGGCCATCGCATCGATGAATTGTTTTCGAGTTTCGAGCCATTGCCCATTGGCGCCGCGTCTCTCGCCCAGGTCCACATTGGTACGCTGAAGGAAACTGGTCAGAAGGTTGCTGTTAAAGTGCAGCATCCTGCATTGGCCGAATGGGTGCCTTTGGACTTGGCATTGACACGGTTTACTTTCTCGATGCTGAAGCGATTCTTCCCCGAATATGATCTAGAGTGGCTCTCGAATGAAATGGATTTCTCGCTACCTCAGGAATTGGATTTCCGCATGGAGGCAGAGAATGCCAGGAGGGCTAGTGAGTACTTCAAAAAGCACTCGGATGCTCCTTTAGTCATTCCGGAAGGTTTGTTGTCGACTATAATTGTGAAACAGAAGTTCAGTGGCTTTGCTAACGCCTCAATCAGTCATGTGGGCGCAGAAGCGAATTCTGGTTATGGAGTTCCTCTCAGGCCATCGTCCGGATGATCTCGAATATTTGGACTCCAACCATATTGACCGCGACGAGGTCTCCGCCGCGTTCGCGCATATCTTCAACGAGATGATCTTCGGAGACAATGCCCCGTTACACTGCGACCCTCATGGCGGTAATATTGCCATTCGCAAGAACCCCAACCGACGCCGTCACAACTTCGATATCATCCTCTACGACCATGGCCTATACCGCGACATTCCACGCGACTTGCGTCGTAGCTATGCTAAGCTCTGGCTGGCGGTTATCGAGGCGGATGAAGGCCGCATGCGCGAGTATGCGCGCAAGGTCGCAGGTATCACGGACGAGCAATTTCCCCTGTTTGCGAGCGCAATCACCGGACGAGATTACACCGTGCTAGCCAAAAAGGATGTCGCTTCTCCGCGCACGGCTGCCGAAAAGGAGAACATCTCCGGTGCGCTCGGGGAGGGCATGCTGCAACAGCTTGTTGAGCTGCTCGGCCAGGTACCCCGGATCATCCTTTTGATTCTGAAGACAAACGATCTAAGTAAGTTATACTCGCTCGCAATGCGCTCGTTTCCATCTTTTTGTTTTCATCTCGAATTCCCAGCTAACATCGCCTGCTCCCCACCTTCAGCCCGCAGTCTTGACGAAAATCTACATACCCGACAGGGACCCGTACGCACATTCCTTATCCTAGCCCGCTACGCCACTCGTACCGTCTTCGAAGAGAAGATGGAGAACATCAACGAGACCGGCGGCATCCTCCGCCCACTCAACTTCTTGCAGTTCCTCTGGGCCTGGACAGGCTATCTCCGGGTTGAACTGAAACTCTCCGTCTACGAGACTCTGCTGTCTATGAAAAGTCGGCTTGGGTTGATCGGATAGAAGAGCGGCCAGCTCTTCTACATACCGTTCGATTTTCTCCAGACCGACGTCCTTGTAACACTGTACAATCTTCTTTCAATCTTCATCATCTAGACACGACGGATCGGATGGGTTCGGTCTGTCTGTGCATCATCAGCGACGGCGTTTTTCGTTTCTTTTCTTTTCCCCCTCTTCTGTTTTCTCCACATGTATAGAGATTTGTACAAAGATTTCTTTTGTAAGCCTAGACATCTTTCATTTACATAGATCGAATATCTGTTCACTTCAGCCTGATACCTCATAATTTAATGCGATACCTTGCTTAGAGGACGGCTCCAGGGCATGCCGAGGACGAGTTTACTTACAGCCCTGTTGAAACTAAAGTAGCGTACGAAAACTACGTGATAATGCCTTTGAAATGGAATCATATCTCACAGTGATGCACATTCTTATTGACGAACCTATGACTGAACAAGATTCATGATCATGATGCCATGTTCCAAGGCACAAAGTAAAAAGCATGGAGAAATGAGAAACGAAAAATATACATAGACAAACAATTCAACCCGTCAGTTGAATTCAATGAAGCAACGCATGCTTTAATGATTCAAGCAATCTGCAGTCTCGGTACGCCAGTCAATCGAACAAATAAACCCTAACAGATCTCATCTGGTATCGCCGTAATAGTGTTTGATGAATATATGGTTACTTTTCATGCACAAGCGGATCACAGACTCGCGGTGCTACCGTCGGTCTTTTCCACGTTGGGAATGGAAGCCGCAGTGCCAGAAAGATCAGTCTTAGCGGCCTTCGGGTTCTTGGTGTAGTAGTCGTTGATGGCGGACTTGATGGCGTCCTCAGCAAGCATGGAGCAATGTAACTTGACAGGGGGCAGGCAAAGTTCCTTGGCAATGTCGGTGTTCCGGATCTTAGCGGCCTCGTCAAGCGTCATTCCTCGCACCAACTCGGTCAGGTAGCTGGAGCTGGCGATCGCGCTACCACAGCCAAAAGTCTTGAACTTGACGTCGGTGATCTTGCTGGTGTCCTTATCGACTCGGATCTGGAGCTTCATAACGTCACCGCAAGCAGGTGCACCGACCAGACCGAGACCGACATCAGGAGCATCCTTGGGTAGTGAGCCAACTACAAATATGTCAGTTCCTGAAGAAGCATGTACATGGTTGATCAAGAGCTTGAAGAATGCTGAGACTTGAGATCCTCCTCGAGCGCATAGGAGACAGATGGAAGCCGATTGGTCATAACGGTCTTCTCGTACAGCGTTGTATAGTGACTGATTCTTTCGGATAGTCGAAGTCCAGAATTCGATCAGAGTGTCCTCCCTGGTGTAGAAGACCGCGTATAGGATCCGTCTTCGTTTGATGAGACTTCGCCCCGCGGTCTTGACAGGAGTCTTCTTGAAACGAGAAAGACCACGGCTGATGATTCATCTGTCTCCCATTGACGCTTCGAGGAAAAAGAGGAAAAGAAAGTAGCATATCAAGATTGCAAACATACCGTTGCGTGGGTTGTTGTAATGATCTAGCAGTGCAAATAAGGTCAGCATTTGACTGGTCATCCCAGACTGATCGATATACTTATCTTTCTCGTGATAACTTCTCCTCTGAGGAGCAGGAGACGCCCTAGTGATAGGTTGAGTCTGGATGCCGGAAATGGCCGGCGTAATGCGAGGCGACACAACAGTGCCGACTGAGCGAGGGGCGACAGTAGCCAAACGGCGGAACATGGTTGATGGATGTGTGATTGACTTCCGTATAGCTAGCGATTTAAAAAGTGATGCGTGGTTGGATTTATGATGAGGCAAAAAAGAGAAAGCTGATGGAGTATGATGATGTACCCGAGGTTGTGATGTCGACGAAAGATCGATTAATTATTCTTCGGGGGCTCGCCTGTGCTTTATATGCGCTAAACCAAAACCAGCAACACCATCGCCTCCGCTCCGTCCGGCCTCGGAGATAACTACACTATGACGTTCGGGGGTGTTCGCCATCAATTGTTTTAACCAGAATAGGCACTAAAATGCCGACTCCAAGAGCTGATTAATTCGTATTGAACATCAAATCAGGGCTGGCCCTTATTTACAGTTGGTCCACCGATCCAATTTGCGGTACTGTTTTCTACGATGGTGTTCTGAGGCGATTCTAGCTTGACGCGGAACTGATTGATTACCCCCGCGATACCGTGGCTGGGAATTTGCAGCCAACAGGGGCCTGTATTTGTGGTACTGGTTAACGTAATCAGTTTGCTTATCTTCCTGCCCTCCATCTGATAAAGGAGCTCGGGGATACTGTTACGCCGTATCCGCCCACCTTCACTCCACCAAGATCTGCCTTGGAGACATTGAATGGAAGCTGTCAAGACGGATTGAAGTCATCTTACCATGACTCAAAAAGGAGGAACGGGAAAACCCTTGGGGAGGACACCCGGAGTAAGTGCAACCTATTGAATAGCCTTCCAGCGCTGTCACAGCCCTGTCTCACAAGTGGCATTCTATTGCCCCGAAGTAACAACAAAGTAGTCTCTCAATGCTCCAATAGCTGCCTTTACCATGGCAATCATTCTATGCTCCTACTGCATCAGTTCGATCAACTCCGCTCGCCGCGAAGCACAATCGTCCCCAGTCACCGCGACTACAAGGGTCCAGAAGTTCTCCGTGGAAAAGTCTGACCAATCATGGGTACAGCAGGCATTAGAAGAGAGCAGAGATGCAGAGCGGCAAAATCGGTCGAGGTAGTCTTGCGTTGGATTTGTACGATAGCAGAGGCTTGAGATTGACTGAGTTAAAAAAGGAGTCCAAGAAAGAATGCTCATGATTGTTGCGGCTTGGACTAAGATAATGCATTATGCACTAAAATTTTTGAGGTAACCTTTCCACACAATGCGTCGTTGTCAAGTTCATCTCTCGAAGTCCATGATCAGAATTTTCAGTGTATGTGAATAGTCATATCCAGAGGGTATTGTAATCTGGATCTACCATTTCATTTGAATGTTCATCATATCAAAGGAAAGTCGAGGATAACTTGGGAACTCATGCCCTCCTTGCAAGACAGCATACGGAGATTGAATCTGCATTGATGACCTCATTAAGGTTTAAAATAACAGCTCTGATGATAATAAGCAATGCAGCGGTGCCCCTTCATCAAAGGCAGGCCTTGCATGAAATTTTCGCTGTCATAAGGCATGTTGTTGTTTCTGAGACGGAGGGAAAATTGCTCAAAAATTGAAAAATCAATATGGAGTAATCTGTCGCTTATTTGATCACGTGATTTAAAGTGACATCATCTCGCGGTACCTGAACAAAAACAAACACTTCAGAGAGGTACGGAGTAGAGACATCATTTTGGTGTTTTGAGGGCGATCTACTGAGTCTGTGTATCGGAAACATTGCTCAATGTTTAGTATTATCTGCTTGGTGACGGTATCTTCGAGGACTTGAGAACGTCGATATGGTTTGAATAAAAATGTATGTCTGTATGTACAAAGATGCAGGTCATGCAACGCAACCGTCAAGGGGGAAATAAACGACAATGTGACAACAAAGACCGCTTTGTAAGATACATATTCTGCAAAGCATGATGAACATATATCAGTGAGTTCATAAGTCCTACAAATGTCGTAGCGATGACCATGCTCTTAGGCCTTTTCCTGGAGTGAGCTGAGCGTAGGACAGCCGAGTGATCGCCCATTGCTCCAGGGTACCGATTATAGTGTGGTCAAAGCTGTAGACGGATGAGTACATATTCAGCTCAACTGCCCACCTAGCGAGAATGGAAAGTCCGTAAGTCAACCTCTAGGGGTTTCAAGATCGCATTGTTCAACCGAAACAGGAAAAGAACAAGACACGTCTAGTATGCGCCATTCGCTGCTTATTTACTCATCCTGCTGCAGTATGGCTCTTTCTCTATCATTTGCCATACGCAACTTCATTTCTCCCTCATGTTGCAAGTGACCGATCAGCTTACGGAGATACTCGTATGTAAGCATTGTGGTCATGGCAGCCGGCACAGCCCGGAATAGATTCACCCCGATGCCGGAGTAGAATGCGCGCCAGCCTTCTTCCCTCAGAATGGTCTGACATGTACGGAGCACGCCCGTATACCGCGGGCGGTTGGGCATGCCGTCCGATGAAGCCGCTCCTGGAGGCCTCCCGCGGTCTTGTGGGTGATCTAACCCTCCACGAAATGAGATCCCTTCGGGAGAAGGCGCTGGAGATGTTCTTTGCTGCGTCTGAAGTCTTGTCCGTAGCACTTCATGCGGGTAGGTTAAAGTGCTGGCACAGACTTTGCTTAAAAATGTCGCACAAGATATGCCAATCCAGTGGGAGCCACCGTTATCAGGATGTTCCCCTATCCCGTACCCCGTAAAGGCCATCTTCAAGTATTCGTATAGCGGGAATTGAATGGCGACGTGCGTTAAGCCGAGTAACGCCGGGGTCAGTCCGGAATAAAATGACCTAATCCCTTCCGTCCTGTACATTTTGCGGGCTGCATCCCAAGTGCTTGAGTACTGCCATGGAGCCGTGTAGCCTTCACTGTTGGACTTGAGGCTTTGTGACATAAGCCGCGTTTTAATGACCCAGATTGGATTAGTCACTATAGTAGAGCAAGCACCTGCTGTTATTGACGCATAGCCTCTGGAAAGCCACCAGCTATCTGTTGACGTGACGCGGATTATTAGTCTTTACATTCTACCTTCAGAGAAAGGAACACCGCAGAGATACTTACCGGTGGTTTCGTAGAAGTATTCTCGAGATCGGTCATAGACAGCCAAATATACGGCCCAGGTAGGCAGATATCCCAAGAGCATGGGACCCAATCCTTGATATAGACCCCGAATTCCATCTTGCCGCCATATGATCCGCCCGGTACCTAGCATACCACGATAAAGGGTTTTCGCCTCAACGACTCCGCCGCCTCGTCGGAGAAATCCGCCCTGCGCCTGCAGCTTCGTCTTGATCACATCAAGGGGGCATGTGACAATCCCAGAGGCCACACCCGCACTGGCGCCGCAGAATGGCGCAATGTAGTAATCCGGTATCTTTGTGGACCATATCTCAAGATTTGTGACGAACTTGGAGCTGGACCGAGCTTCAGGTGGAACTTGAATGTCTGATGACGCAAGGTCGTTTGAGTGCGATATCTGCTGCTCCTCAGAGCTACTGGCGGCTCCTGAATTGCCGTGACCGTCGGAAAACATCGCTCCGGTCCGCTTCCCTAGCAGCTTTCTCTGTCCGTCTTTGCAATCAACGAGGGCTCCCGGAACCGAGCATGTCGGTGCTCGCTCCGGAACCCAGTAAACCCTATTCTAACCAGGTCTCGACGTAAATATTTCTTCGTCAATTAGAGCGGTAGCAGGAAGCGACACAGTCTGGCGTAGCGGCTGAAGGAATAAGTGTAACTGAGCTGATGTTGGCGAATGCGCTGATATGCCTAGAATTTTGTCTATTCGGAGGTGCAGACGGGGCGGGGCCGGTAGCAGTGACAGCTCCAGTATAGGAGAAAAATGCAACTCAACGGATGATGAACCCCATACCAAAACCGGCAAGCGATACCGGGTTTAAATATGTAAATGATAGGAAGTCTGAGCGATGGGAAGGTTGGAATACAAGGCGAGAACCGGGCCGCACGGATGATTGTGGCCAAGATCAATCAACGTACCTCTTTCGGCAGTCATGTGGAGTGGAATGACTTAGCTACTGAATTCATTCCGGTCCCAAGCGCCAGGGCTACAGCCTGAGGCATGATAGTCACATGACATTGATCGGAATCCTCATAGCCATATTAGATGCCTCAGGCTGCAAACTCGGATGTTTTTGGGAAAGTCATCCCGGCCGGACCTCCGTTTTGCACAATCTCCAACGTCGGGTCACTCTTTGCAGCTTGACTGACCTTCGCGCTCTTCCCTCCCACACCACGCCCTCAATTGGATTCCCGTCCACATCCATCTGAGATCAGTCACCATGTCCGCTCCTTCTCTCACCAACTACATTGTCAAGCGCCCGTGGCTCAAGCGCTGGATGATGCCACTTGCCCAGTGGTACACCGACGCTGCCGGCTACAGGAAACTCGGATTGAGGTAGCCAACCCCCGCCTTCAACCCTCCCAAGACGAGCGCCAGATGAGCATGTTATGCTACAGCGACGTGATTGAACTTTACCGCTGCTATACGACGTCCGGTTGTGCATGATTTGTCTCTGGTCGCTTATCTGGGACAAATGTTACTCCTGACCTGTTTGTGCAAGCAGTCAAGCTGATTATTCTCAGATTCGATGACCTGATTCCCGAAGAGAGCGACGTTGTTCAGACTGCCATTAAGCGTCTTCCTCCCAAGGAAGCCTACGACCGCGTCTTCCGTATCCGCAGAGCTTTCCAGGTGCGTCTCCGTCTAGATCGCTGGAAGACATCAACGCTAATCTGCCTCGTCAACACAGTGCTCCGTTTCCCACACACTCCTTCCCGCTCATGAGCACACTAAGCCCGAGGAGGTGAGTCGATTTCGCATTCCATATCTACTCCGGCCTCGTCAATTCCCCGCATAAAGTATTGGCCAATCCCGTAACGCGGATTTGTCAACTGGCTTATATCGGGTTTATCACACTTTCCGGTCTCGAAATGCGTCCAGAAAGCACTTGTGGTTATATAAAGCAGCACCATGGATGCTAATTTTGCTTTCTAGGACGTCGAGTACCTGAGCCCTATCATCCGTGAGATCGAGAGGGAGAACAAGGAGCGTGTGGACCTCGACACCCTCGTTGTTAGACGGTAGATGGCTTGATCCCTAGTCATAACGCATAGAGGACACGGAATCGTGTCACTAGGGTAATAGACGGACGGAAAAATAACGAGGAAGGGGTTGTACGATTTAGCGGCTGTGCTTTGCCTACGAGCCTGCGGCTGAATTCTGATTGAACTTCGGATTTATCGCTCAAGTCATGTGTACTGTTACTGTACAAATTCATCGTCATTTTTTCTGATCGTCCGCTTGTCATGCAATCCACCACTGCAGAGGTGATGCATGTGTGCTCATCCCGGGTGGTGAAGACTGGGGCTAGTTCGACCTTCCAATTGTATAATTCTGAGTTTGTATTGGTCAGATTGTACCGATACTTTTCTGCGTATTCAACGCAGTACTGCCGTTTAAATTGAGCAGTGTCATCTTCTTCAGCGCGATTTATATGATCAAATTTGAGTAGTGACTATATATACTCGAGGAATGTCGCATGTGGGCCTCTCAAGCGTTCATTACAGTGACATCAACATCCTCTACACGCCACATGTACCACATGAAAAGGCTCCTGCGATGCTAACGTGAGAAAAATTCCTATGACCCAGCTTTGCTGAAGTAAGTGAAGAAATTGAGATACCAACTTACCTGTACGGGGCGAACTTCGCAGCCAGTTCCAGCATGTCTTTCTCAGCCATATACTTGAACTTACCGCCTCCTTTAGCCTTCAACTTACTCACGTCTTTTCCCATGAACGCCGCGCAGCCTCTCCTGTTACCATCATTAGCGGGTTATGCTTGCCAGGAGTAGTCGAACGCATATTGCTGCGCTGAGGTTCGGCATGGTTGATGATTAACTTACTGCACGCCGAGATCCCCAGTGGAAAAGACGTCAATGCGCTTTAACGCAAAGCAGGCAAACATCTCAACGGACCATCTGCCTAGCCCTCGGACGGCAGTCAACTTCTCCATGAGCTCTTCGTCACTGGCATTGAGCAGCATTCTCGCACTGAGTTCCCCGGAAGCGAATTTCTGGGATAGCCCGTGAATATATTCGGCTTTTCGCTGGGAGAGTCCAGCCGTGCGTAACGTAGCGAGGTCGCATTGGACGACCTCCTCTGGTGTTGGGAACCGACGCGGCTTCGCAGGGTCCTGTCCGTCATCTTCCCTGTTGAACAAAGCCACGAATTTGTCCTTGATAGATCGGGCTGCAGCGCCTGACACCTGTTGTCCGATGATACTGCTAACGAGACTGCGGAAGGGGTCGATTTCCTCGGCCAGTCCCTCAGGGGAAAATAGAGGACACGGATGTCGCCTGATGAGTGGCTCCAGGCGCGCATCTGTAGCAATTAGATGTGCCACGGCTTTCTCGAGAAGGTTACCGGTCGTAGCGGTCGGACGGGGCCGACCGGTCTTGGAGGGGGAGAGACTCTCCGAGCCGGGAGGATAGGCGACGAGAGAGGAGCCATGGGGTGTTAAGAGTGTTGCATTTGTCCTATGCGGTTCGACGGGTCGGTCAAGGGGAGGGGGGGTGGCATGTAGTCTGCTCGGAGGGTCGGTAGATATGAGGTCAAATACGTTATCTGTCTCCGCATTGTTGTTTGAGACGGGTATGGTTTCGGTATCTGGAAGGGTAACGTCGAGAGGAAGCTGTTCCACACTGATTTTCAGGTCATTGATATCTTTTCTAGACCGGCCTTTCGCTTTGTTGACCCTGCTGCTGGACTGAGGCCTGCTTGATCTCTTTGGTGGACTCGGCGGTTGCGGTGGTAGCACTTTGTTGTTGAGCACCGAAGTCAGGCGGGCCGAGCGTCGGAGGGTCATCATGAAGACAAGACGACGACAGGCACAGGCAATAATTGTGTCTTCTCCTTGTCCCTTCTATCCCTGGTAAAGAGTTGATGTCTTTTCGATGATCGCTTGCTGGGATGACGTTCGGTGCTGAGTACATTCATCCAGATTCCGCTTAAGTCATCCGCTCCGAGGCTCGTATTGAGTGAGATACTTGTATCCATATTGGTTGTATCAAGGGTCACAAACGGTCCACAGTCTATTATACAGCTTGTTATCGAGATTTGTATACGACGAGAGCAGATAATTGCTCTCCATGGCTCGATGTAGCTCGCTTCTGATACTGAGGGCTTCATGATTGATTACCGCTCTTTCGCCTAGGAATACTCCACCGTCTGCCCACTACTTCATCTAGGCCATGTTAAAACCGAGTTATATATCTACCCATTCAGAATAAAGGTATTTACAGAGGAAAAATTGAGTGCATGTGTCTTGCACAAACTATGAACGAGCTCTTAACTGCAGATTTCCGAGTAATCATAACCATCCCGTCTGATATATTTGTGCAAGCGAATTGCGTTTTCTTTTAACAGAGAGGCCCTAGAGAGGCTAGCTCAACTGCTCATTAGCAGGGAGCTTTCGGTTTACAACTTATTCAAATAGTACATCCCAGATTGACAACGCATGGGACCTCCCAGCGGTTCAGAGAGATACTAATGTCATCAGATCTGTCGTCGAGGGGAGGTAGTATGCCCTGGTACACTGCAGGAGATAGAGTTGCAAATATATAAGGATACTTATAGAAGATATTATCCCAAATACGAGCAACCCTTATACAGGCCTTTGCTGCGCTCAAGTCCACCACACCCTCAAACGACTTCTGGCCATCTATCGACTATCGCGTCGAATAAACATAGCTCTAACGCGCCGAGTCGAGCCGATAAAGCCTAGAACTTAATGCACGCAATGGCAACCTCTATAAAGATCAGGGTTAAGTCATTCAGGCCTTCATGGTTGATTAAGGCTTACCCTGAGCAATAACATCCTTTAGAAATCCTGTCCAGGGAAGCACACTGCTAAGAGTTAGCTGCAAATGATATGAGACGAAGCCATGTTTTAGCGCACGTACCTCGGTGTTGCAAGAAGCAGCATTGCAGTCTCTGCACGAAGAAGAGGCGCCCACCGACCCCGGGGCCCTGTCCACCAATCACTCATTGGTAGGGAATGCAGAGCAGCTCCAGGCGGTAATCGCCATTATAAAAAGGGTGGGAATTTTTCGTGATGAAAGCCTGTTCGTCGAAGGCGAAGAGCAAGAGATAAGGACACAGGATGCCAGTTAGTAGCTAGAGAACTATGTAATGGGCAAGGAGAGTCAAAGACGGTATTCTTTCGACGAGGGAAGCCCAGTATTTATCATAGGCTTTACAGAGTAGATTGGATTCAGCCTAACTACTGATGGAAGGAGAACAAGTCATATGCCTTCTCTATCTAACAATATCCTATGCTCTTATTATAGTGATGTGACCCCAGTAGACCAGTCAAGGACATACAAGGTGAATACCGGTCATGATGAAGTATCAAGGGCCTCATCTGGTTCCTCTATGCTAATTAATTCGAATCTGAGGTAGGGAGGCCAAGGTTGAACTCTGGGAGTAATAAGACTTCTTACTCAGGCAATGGCAGTAGTACTATGCCGCGATATACAAATATTCCTAGAAAACTGTCGGCAGCCCTTCAGTCTTTTCCAAGTTGCATTCTATAATCTTATTTTCGTCTTCGTTTTGCATGGTGCATACTTCTTGTGAGATTCCAGGAATGAAAGCTAACGAGGTTCACTTCATTCCTGTACATGACATCTCTGTGTGAAGACCGCACATTTTCTGGTGGAACAGGCTAACATCTTGAGCTGCTCATGACTTGGCTCTTCCTACGGCTCGGTCGATGGAAAATAACCAGGATGAATCCATGGGACAAGAGCCGCGTGTGATCATAGCTAGGCCATTATCTAGCATTAGAAGGATCCCAAGAGTATGAGGAGTTGGTTATGACACTTAGCTAGAAGCTCCAAAAGCAATAGATCTGAGATAAATATGATATTTAATACGGAAAAAGGGGTGGCGCAATGCATGGGGCTTGAAGAATAGATTAATGGCAAAGATGCCTTGTTAAACCTCAGGCAAGCAGTGATGGAGGGCAACTTTTTAGAACATGCACATCAATTCCAAGGAATAATATGACGCTTCTCCAAAATAGGGATGCTATACTGTTTCCAGTAATTCACTATCACCGCAGAATACAGAGTAAGCTGGAGTTGAAGATAGCATATTATCTGTACTATAGGAGACATCTATGAGTACTCCATAGTCAGTTGTATAGCTTTGTTCAGTTTGACTGTTTGGTGTTATTGTACATCCAGCCACCCGTCCTATGTGGCGTTCTGGGGAACGTGCCTGATGAATAGTCACTTAAGATTACACACAGTCATACTGGTAAATTAGCGCACAGGTACAGCAGGGTGACGTCGAAGTAAATGTTGAGCATCAAAGCAGGATAGCGTCGCAGGATCTCAAATAGTTCAATTACTAGAACGAGGGCTGGTTGCAATTTTCAAGCGGGTCATCATCTAAGTTCTGACCAAGAGCTTATCCGTTATTGTGATATGCAAGTAGCTACGGATATCAGTGGAGTTCTTCGACTCCTAATAACAACTAAACAGTGTGGACGGGAGAAGAACTCTCAATGGACCGAGACATAATTATCAATGATTATGAATCATTAGTCCCTCAAACATACAATGGCCAGATGAAGCGAGCTGTCAACTGGAAGAGCTGGTGTTGATAAACTTCTGTCATATAATTGGGTGGTTCCTTGTTCTATGATCATGATCTGTCAAAGTATTCAAACAATGACTAGATAACTGATTATGGTTACTTAGTGCCATGCTCATCAAGCCTTTCTGCACAGCCATACTTTACTTGACAGGCAAGCCATCACTGACAAATGTACAGTACCTGAAGAATCTAGAGGAGAGTCTAGAATTTGAGATAGATTGACTGAGCCATCCCTATCATGTTGTATATTTTTAGCTCCATAAATTTTCCATGAAGGCATAGCTCACTATTGCAGGATTGTTTCATGGATCCGCTAACCTACTAAGTGGGTCTAACCAAGATGAAGTCTCTTCGATGGTACTGGTAAGTTACAGAACTATTTCATTATTATTTGTTATCTACGATCCTACCTACTCCGTACTTAGGTTGGGATAACCGCAAGATAAGAATGCCATTATTTATTGAGTAATTGAGTACTTTGTATTAGGACCTTCATTATTTCTGGACTCTGCCAACGTGTGCATCGTATTGGAAGAATTGTGTATACAGTTAGCTACACACGCAGAGCTTGCCAAAGAAAGGAACAAGCAATATCGGGCCGCACGCATATTCGCCACTTAACCACTTAATTAGTTTTAGCCTGGTCGTCTCAATTGGTGTCTGACTCGCCTAGTGGAATCGCACTTTGCCTATTTTGCCTTGTGCCTGACCTAGTGGCATAATGATGATGAAAACATAGTTAAACAGGAATATCTGTAGCGTGGCTGGACGATCGTGGAAATAGGGAATCATAGACAGTCAATCTATCTACATAGCAGAAAGACACTGCGATATTATGGAGTAGATATCCGAGAAATATAGTATGGTACCCTATTTTTAACGTTCAATACCTTAGGGATCATTTGCATGGCAGAAAGTGGCAAGGAATGACAATAAATCAATGTAGCTTGCAAACGGCACAACAGATTTCTGAATCCCAACCTCCTTGAGGCTTTCGATATTCTCACATTCCAAAATCCATAGCCCAGGTGATAACACTCATGCCAGGAGAGCGGATCCATTGATTTGAGAATTTCAGATATTATTTACTTTCGTCTTGCTGCCGACCTCTCCATGACAGACAGGGCTTGCTCCTTACTAAGGAGTCCAGTTTCTGAAACAATAACATTCTAAATGCCTTACACATATTGATTAACTATAGCTGCTTCCATCGACGGTCTGCTAGACCTGGACGAACTGAACCAAATTGTAGATATTGTTAGTGCTCTTCATAGCAAAAGGAATTTGTGTTTACAGATCATGAATTATAAATGATTGGATGTGGCTGTTATTTGTTTATGGTGTTGCATTTGGATTTGTCTTGAGGAGTCTGGCCACGGACAACAATCTATAGAATATTACCTATCAATACTGGTGTATTTCAGAAAATGTTGTATCAATGTATGGATTGCACCAGTTGCTCACTGGTTCATGAAGTAGTACTTCAAAAACAAATCTTTTTCCTAGATGACAGCTTATGGCCAACAGTAATTCATGTAATTAGGTTCGTATGCTGTACTACTGCTGCAAAGGAGATAACAACCTTTATAATACATCATCAAGTGCCTCTATTCCTGGAGAAAGAGTTTCAACAATCAATGGATACAAATTCTGGCGATTGCCAAACTGTATTGCGGCCAGGAACGTACTACTCTGTACCCAAGGTACCAACGTCCAAGATTACGTATCTCAACCACCGTGGTCACAATAAACAAAGGGGAATGGTGCGCTTTGAATGGTCAAAAATGACGGGAGCCAGAATGGAGCCAGAATGGAGCCACGGGGCGAATCACTGGTAGCATTGCAGCACAATTATTGGTGACAGTGTTACAGAATGGAGCCAACTAGAAGCAACGGGCTCATTACCGAGCCTAAGAATCAGGATTCCTGGAGCACAAATCTGGCTTGTGACGCACCTTGTGTATTGTCCAGTGTAGTAGTCGCTGAATTCATTACCGAGGACAGTGGGGAAAGAGAAGGACCTAAGAAAAAATTGTGTCCATCCCGATTGTCGTTTCGGGGGGAGCTAGTAATTGTGTTACAAGGAGAATGTGAATCAAGTTTACCGGACCCGGTGCTGGGGCCACGCCTCCTTTCTTGTCTTGTCCTCCCTAAAGGCACTTTCCTTTCCACTGCCTTGTCTTTTGAAGGTTCCTTTCCAATCAATTCCATCCAGTCTTTTGTTCTCTTTTCTTCTCCTTCTTTCCCTTCATTCTTCTTCGTCCAACGTACTTGCCTTGCCGAATTAGTCCACTTTCGTTGAAGAAATCACCGCTTACAGCTTCTCCTTCGTTTTGACTTTCTCGCCTTCTTTCGCTCGTTCATCTATTTTTGTCTGCCAAACTCTTGCAGCTACTGCCATTCGCCCATATTAACATCTCAAGGGCTGAGCATCGCCCGCTCTACATCTCTACCTCATCGAACATTGGTAAGTCTCATCAACTCCGTCTCTATCTCTCCCGCCCTCTCCCCCCCTCTCATCTTCTCTCTCATTACATTTCCAGAGTGGTCTTTTCCTGCTCGTGAAGATGGATTGTCGTGGGACCCTTGCCTGATGCTAGCCTGCGAAGCCTGCAAAGCCTGCTAATGACATTATTGACTTTGTTTTGAAATTTAGTATAAACAACCTTTAGCAATGGCTTTCCTCAAGTACGCTCTTCCTGCCCTGGCTGCAGCCCAGGCCGTCCTTGCTGCCGGTGAGTGAACCATCACCCCCGACTCCAACGAATCTGGAATTGCGAGGGTGGGAGCTGATTGTTGGCACAGACTGCGGTAAGACCGATGAGACCATCAAGATTTCCAGCCAGAGCGATGCCGACGGCTACTCCTCCTGCTCGACCATCAAGGGTACTATTGAGATCGACGAGCACCTCTCGGGCGCTATTACCTTCAACAGCGTGAAGCAGATTGACGGCACCCTCAGCTGCACCGGTGGCGCCAACATCTCTTCCATCGCGGCGCCTATGCTGAACTCCATCGCCGACACTTTCAAGCTGGATGGCCTTACCACTCTGACCACCCTCAGCTTCCCCTCTCTTACCAGTGTCGGATCGATCCAGTGGACTGCTCTGCCACAGCTTCAGAATCTTGATTTCACCAAGGGTGTCAATGAAGCCGGTGATGTCTCGATCACCAACACCGGTCTGACTAACCTGAACGGTATCTCCCTGAACACCGTTGGCAAGTTCGACATCACCGAGAACACGCAGCTCAAGTCCATCAACATCAACAACCTGAAGAACGCAACTGGCCTGATCAACTTTGCTGGTAACCTGAACTCCCTTGAAGTGGAGCTGCCCAACCTCTCCAGTGGTACCAACATGACCTTCCGCAACGTCAGCGCTGTCTCCATCCCCTCTCTCCACAACCTGACTGGTCAGCTTGGCTTCTGGGGCGACTCCTTCACGTCTTTCAGTGCTCCCAACCTCACCGAGACTGGCGACCTTGTTTTCAACGCCAACACCAAGCTCACCAACATCAGCATGCCAGCTCTCGAGACTGTCAACGGTGGTTTCCTGATTACCCGCAACGATGAGCTCAGCAGCATTGATCTGCCCTCCCTGCAGGTTGTTACTGGTGCCGTTGACTTCAGCGGCAAGTTCGACAAGTAAGTGACCTTTTCCTGCCGGCCGAAATATCGCACAACATGCTAATCAAATCGCAGAGTGAGCATGCCCAAGCTCGAGAACGTCAAGGGCCAGTTCAACTTGCAGAGCACCGGCAACTTCAGCTGCGACAGCTTTGACAAGGCCCATAACGACAAGATCATTCGCGGTGCCTACAAGTGCAAGGCTACCGAGCCTAACCCTACTACCAAGGATGGATCTTCTGGCACCACCACCACTAGCAGCGGCAGCTCTGCTTCCGCTTCCAAGTCTAGCGCTGCTGATCTCAACGCTGCTAACCTCCCCGCTCTCGGATTCGCCGCCGTTTTTGGAGCTCTGGTGCAGTACGTTTTGTAAAGGATCGCCGATACCAGGAAATTGCATGTGGATTTGTTTGTTTTCCAAAACTCCTTCCGGGGGTGGGTAGAGCTGTCTAATAAGCCATGGTTTTTTTGATTGCAGTGCTTTGACTGTTTTTATGATAATAATCGAATTTCATTTGAGCAACCTTACAAACGTTCAAAACTGAATCTACTGGCGAGATGGTGTGGAATATGTGCCTCTTGAGCAATCCACCCTCATTAGATCGCGGCTATGTACCTGACATCATGCGGGCTTTGTAAGATCTGGGTAAAATTGTCCGCAGTAGGTACAAACAAGTCGCGGGCATAGCACAAGCTCGTGTATGTGCATCAGATCGGAACACGCATGCACATATCGCCAGGATACGCATGCGTCGGAGTTTGTTTTCCTGCGAAGCTACAAATGGTATCATAGAAGACGACAGGTTGGGCATTCAGAGACTGTCTATGTGCGTTACAAATCACAGATGAAATCGCGACTAGGTAGTGAAAAAAGTGGACAGAAGAAGAGAGCAACATCCATTTGGAGCCGTTCGCTTTTATCAATTGAGAACGCCACGCTAAGAGAAAACCGAGACACTGGAACAAGCAGATGCGACTAGATCACATGAAAATGAGCGTCAACCGCCAGCCGCGATGCGATGGGCGCCGTACCGTAAATCAAGAGCATTGATTAGACCGAAGGAGAATACGAGATTTTGGAAGATTCATCGTGTCATCCGCATAACAAATCTCAGACTTCTAGAGAGCAGGATTCTCCTTGACGACCTGGCGCACGCGCCGCTCGTAAGCCGGCCGGTCCTTCTTGAATAAGTTGTATGCTTCAGCCTGCGCGGGGGACTCTGGGTTCGGGTCGTCGAGTAAGTCTTGGATTCCCAGGAGGATCTGCTTGATTGTGATGGCGGGCTTCCAGGCTTCTTCTTCGTTGAGGATTGAGAGGCAGACGGTGCCGGAGGGGTAGACGTTGGGGTGGAAGAGTGGGGGGACGAATTTGCCTGTATCGTTTGCGACGTCAGTTTAGCGGTCTCGGATACGGATGCGGGAAGAGGTAGCAATGTATATCGATATATGATGCCAGTAGTCGGAAGGAGATACGTACATTTTGGCGGCTTCGTCGGATATTCTATTCCGGTAAAGAGAGACGGTCAGCACATTCGCTTGCTATACAAGGACCGAGCGAGCACGAGCACAGGCAGGCTTACCATCTGGAAAGACGACGTCAAGCTTGAACAGTCCTCCTTCCCACAGTGTATTCGCCTTCCCCGGGATACCGCATTCCCAGCGCTTCAGGTCCAGCACGCCCTGAGGTGTCCGATGAGGCTTTGCGTAGAAGCCGAACGGGTGGTCTCGTCGCCATTGCTTCCTGAGCGTGGGGTTGTTAGTTTCAGTGTTGCTGTCGGATGCGAAGTCGTGGGTGTGTTTGCGCGGCGCGAAGGTGACCTGGGCTGGTGGACATACCGTTCTTCTGTAAGGCGGTTTAAACACAGGGACATGGTGAGTCGGCGATGTGAATTGGTAGTAGGATGAGGCTTGCGTTAGGTCGAAGCGCGATGATGGCGAGTTCTTGGAGAATATGACCAAGAAGGGTTCGCCGCGGAGGATATAAGAGAGGGAGAATGGAGACAGGTAAGAAAGGAGGAAGTGAGAGGAAGGAGATAGAGTCACAGGCTAAGAGGCTCAAAGTGAATGGCCACCAGATGAGGCTTTTCCAGTGTTGCTTAATGGATTTGATACCCCACAGCCAATCGGGTCTCCACTGATAAATCTCACAGTCATGATCATGTGACCTCTGTAGTTTCCAGTGGCCACCGTGCAGAAGGAGATGGAAGCGTGAAGGTACATGTTTGTCCACAGGTTATGTGATTAGAGTAAGGTAATTAGGATATTTCTTGTCTAGTGATCAGTATGATCAGTCAAGCTGTTCTGTCTTTAGACACTCAGAATAATCAACACAAAGAACAGCAAGGTGAATCCTATCTTAGCCATGTCCAAGGATCAAGCCTTGCCTCAGGCCCTTAGTAGGGCGACACTAGCATTGAGTGCTTGATATGTCCCTTTGTTAGGATTCAAAAACACGTCACTCTCCATGCCCTTTTGCCCCATACCAAGCCCATCTACTGCTTTCACATATCCTGCTTACAAGCATTCAGATTCGGCTATGACTGCTACACGAACGAGATATTGAATTTCGTAGTGACATGAGCCGGCCAGTGGTGCACCGTCGACAACTCCTTCAACTGAGGCTCGGAGCATCAAAACCTGGATCGCTTGATATTCAAAAGCTGGCAGACAACGAAGCCTGCCAGGAAGTTGATGAAGCGCAAGGTTGCTATCTTAAAGACTCGAAAGTCCCCAGCAACATGGATGGAGTCAAAACATTGAAGCGCGATACTCTGATCTGCATAGTTTCATACTGTTCATCTGCCAGACATTATTGCAGCAGCAGATATCATGGTCTCACGGCAGACCAGAGTCATATCATCGACTGACTAGCAACGAAACCCGCGGATGTGCTGTACATGTTCCTGGCTCCTATGCTTGCTACCGGTCGTCATATATCCCTTCTTCGAATTTCTGAGTGTCATAGAAACGGGCTGTGATTGTGTTGCCGTTGAACACCCGGCCTTCCAGGGCATTCACCGCCTGATAGATTTTGTTAGTGCCCAGATTGGAAGGCTCCTGAATTCTTGAACACTCACGCGTAAAGCCGATAACTGGTTAGTAAACTTGACAAAGACCGGCACTGGGGGACCAGATTCACGGGAAATGAAGACACGCTCCACACGACCGTACTGTTTTAATGTTAGATGGTAGCAACCCAGTCATACATAACGAAGCGTACCTTTTCTGAGCATTCCTCGCCAATCTCTTGCATCAACCCTCCATCTTGATCACCCTCGAGCTCAGCGTCCACATCCATCCCATCAAGCATACCCTTGAGGATGATGACTTCGCTCATACGGCCGAACTTGCCCTCCTCTTCCTCTGCTTTTCTCTTACCACCAATGATTTTGCCCCTGCCAGCAGGAGTAACAAAACCACCGCCTTCCGAGTCTGGCCGCTTCTTTTGCTTCTCGACTTTGACCTGCAACGGTTTGACGATACCCGACCCCGTGGCACCCAGGCCAGACCCCTTGGTCCACCCATACTTCGCCAGCAATCTCTCAGCGAATCCCTTTTGTCCCGGTCGGAGTGAGCGCTGGCCATCTTCTTCGTCGAGTGCATCCTCCGCAGGCTCTTCCTTCGCAAAGACTTCTTCAAGCTCCGCTTCTGTGGCGGGAATATCTTCCGGAGGTGGAGGCAAGGTATATCGGACCGGCGCACGAGAGATTGTTGCAGAAGCTGGCTGCAGCGCATCCAAAGGTCGAGGCGGAGGCGGAGGAGGCGCGTGCGGCGTAGGCTGAGCTGCAGCCGCCATTTGCACCCGTCTCAGGTAGGCATCTTCACCGGTGGGATCATCCGGAATTGGAGCAGGTGGCTCTTCTGGGGGAGGCGGAGGTGGAGGCGGCGTCTGACCAGACATTAATGTATCCGATTGACCTGCCGTCATGCGCGCGCGTCGAGCAACAGCATCGTCTCCTGTGGCTTCATCAAGCGGTGCAGGAGGGATATCGTTGAGATTAGGCGGAGGCGCGAAACTCTTTGGAGGCGCAAATTGTCCTGCAAAAGTTCGTAAGCATTTGAAACATTCGCAATCCCATGCAAAGGGAAGCATACTGCTCATTGGTCTGGATTCATCGTCACTATAAGAGTTCCTGCTCGGCGATCGTGCCATCCGGTGGGCGTAGAGGCGATCTTTCCACTCGCGCACCTCGGCAATCTGCTCATCACTGTGCTTATACTCTTCGTAGATATTCGGTCTTGAAGGGTCGTAGATGTCGTCCCAATTTTGGACGAACGCCTGCGCTTCCCGGTTCTTCTTGCGCTTTTTGCGCCCGCCGCGCTGTCTCTTCTCGCCAACGTAGAATCCATTGACATCGTCTTCCTCGGTTGCTGCCCAGTCCGCAAGGGTGGTCTTCACGGGAGGAGCCGGCGCAGACGCAGCGGCAGGAGTCGTCTTGGGCAGCGCTGGTTTCGGCTTAGGCTTCTGAGCCGCTAGCTGTGGTCTTTTCGTAGGCTGAAATCGAAGAGAAGCTGAATACCCGAGAAGAGAGGAAGAAGGCCAAGTGAGCAATCAGATCGTCAAAATGGGATACATGAAGAGAATTTCTCGATCACGAAAAAAGGGTATGAGC